>UYYA01004657.1:56645-78985 GCA_900624975.1 Angiostrongylus costaricensis
AGGACCCGCATGGTGTGGTGGTGAACGCGTTACTCCCCGGAAAGGACAATAGCGCGTTCGTTCCCCCACCATAGACACCTGCGGTCCAGCGTTTTGCAAATATCTCAGCAACGTTGTGGTTGTATTTCGCTTAGTAACCTGTCATGAAAATTATAGAAGGCAGAAAACAATACGTTAAATACCAGACTTGTTCGAGAACGGTTGATTTTACGTGATAAGGAACTTGGAACGACCTGGCACGATTATCATGTGATCGCAGGGAGAATTTACTTGACAGCCATTCAAGGCCACTGCTGAAGCAGACCAAAGCTTCAAGTGGACGATGGCTTTCGCGGATAATGGATGCGGAGAAACAGAGAAGTGCTGGGATCCTTGTAATATGTGTTATCGGGTCATATAATAAGTGAAAGCAGTGAAAAATTTTAGGCTTTTTATTAAATATTACCTTGCCATCTATCATTTATAGCCGTGGAAGCTGCCAAAGACGGTATTGCAGTGGAGAAACCGGCTAGATGGAGGAAAAAAGTTGCGAATGGGAAATTTGAGGTATATTGAGGAATTCGTTGAGATGGTTTGGGATGATAGAAGTAAAGAGTTAAATGTTGTTGAAGTTATTCCCTAACATAGAAATCTTTGCTATTTTCCAATAGAAAAAGGTGAGACGGAAAAGATTTTTCAAGAATGGATTGAAATAGAATTGCACGATTTGTCGTCAGTTATCACTAATTACTATAGTAATTAATTTTGTTACCACTATTACTTTCTCTTACAGTGTGAGTGGAGGTTATCAGTAATTAAATGAAAGTGAAAGTATTGGTTCAAAACTTCAGGTGCTGCCTGAAATGTTGGAACTTTATCTCTCTTATGGCGCTGAATTGAATGTGCTACCGTTTTGTACGCAGTTCATTCCAATTGAAATTATTGAGGCTCCGATTCATAGAAGTATAATTTATCATCCATCTATTCTACCAAAACACAGGTAAGTGTTGTTGAATGTTGAAATCCGCACGATTCTTCACTCGAGAGCACAAATTAAGCACGGAATGTTACCGTAATTCATGAAGATCGTAACGATCAGGATTTCAAGGGACCAATGACACCGTATTTCTAGATTCATAAAGACCAAGAATCTAAAGAAGCAATGCTTTCTTTAATTCAGAACAGTCGTGAAGGCATTTCATGTTCAAGTGCCTATGCTGTCGATGCCTTACGACATTCCAAGTAATTTCAATAAGTTTATCGCTCCTTCCAAATAATCGTTTGCTGGAGATGTGATGGAGTAATTACTATGACGCATGTCTTATTTGCTATTGGATGATAACAGCGAACCTGCTCGTACCCTAAACGAACGCGTCTATTTTTGGTGATAATCAGTGAATAGTAACAGATCATTGATAAGCGTACTATCAGAGTTGCGTAATTACAATAGTCCGACATCGGAAAACTTGTGCCCATTTTGGGTGTACTTTTTTTGCTGCAAAATTTCACTACCGTTCAGAGTTGCGGTAGCGTCCTAAATATAAAGTAAAAATTTCGGGTAACAATGGTATTTTTAGCATCATCCAGCAATTCTTGGGAATACGATGGACGGCTAGTATAACATGAGCAATGTGCTGTTTTTTCAAACTTTAAACGAGAATGTTTGCAACGGGCTTTTTATAGAGGAGCATCGGCAATAAACTGGACATTAATAGAAGGCGATGAGTTGGCTGGATTAACTGTTTTCTGGGCCGACGATGGACTTGATACCGGACCGATTCTTCTTCAGAAGACTTGTAAAGTCGAAGAAAATGACACACTAAACTCACTCTATAGCAGATTTCTCTATCCAGTCGGAGTAGATGCCATGGTAAGTTGCGATTCGAGAGAGGCAACTGGGAATTTAACGATTAAGAAGGACAAAATGGCTTTTATTCATTCGGAACTGAATCATTCATTTTGAGTGCAGAAATGATTACCTGAGCTGTAACGCGGCATGCATGGCTTATTACTATCCTCTATCATTTCATTTTAACATGTCTCTGTTTGTAATTTAAGTGAAGGAAGATAAAACTTAAGGAAATTCAATTCATAGAGACTGAGATACTATTTTGGGACGTCGTTTGATGAAAACGTGTTATATGGATTTTTCATGCTTTTCCTGTGATTTGAGTTTGTGCTGGTGTTAGAATATTGAGAACGAGACTAGCAGTTTTTTTTGCCTATTCCTAAGCTATTAAATTAATGACTGTGAGCTTTCGAGCATAATGGTAATTTGTACGTGAATTTTGAAAACTCATGCAATCCAACTACTTAGGGGAAACTAAGAATTCATTTAGGCCGAAGCCGTTGAGCTTATCGCCGCTGGAAAAGCATCACGGATCAAACAACCAGAAGAGGGCGCTTCGTATGAGCCATACATCACTGCCAAACCGGAATTAGCCGAAATCGATTGGAAAAAAACACAACATCAGCTTCATAACTTTATCAGAGGCAATGATAAGGCAAGTCCAGTTTTTTAAAGAGGTGACGGAAAGTAAATATCGCTTGGAAGCTCTGGGAGTTGCGTACGATGGAAAATTTTCCTATTTCTTCGGTCATCTGCCAAACCTTCTTCTAGACCATGTAGATGTGCAAAGACGTAATGTGGAGCCCATCTGTAAAGTTGTGTCCTACACGTGGCTTGCCGCCGTGTTACGGCCTTGCGTAGCTTAAAAATTGGGTAGTTAAACACTTATTGGGAACGGCATCGCATTCTTGGCATCACATAGGCAGGAATAAAAAATATAAACGATAGTTTGATTTGTAAGTAGAGATGATATAAGTGGTAAGAAAGGGCACCAGCTAAGGGAAAGTGACTCCCAAAATACTACTTAGGTAATAGGAGGAAAAAACAGTGACAGGAATTGCTACCTACGAAGAATGTGATAGGGCACCAGTGGGACAGAATATTGCTGTGGATCAACAAATCAGTGACGAATCCTGCATATGGTTTGCGAACGAATGAAGCACACGGCATTTTCGAAGCTATGCGTCGATGGAGATCACAAAGTACACATAAAGCACAATAACCTTTTTCTTAAAAGGGGTTGGCTAATTACCTTGGAGCTGGACGAACCGTCGCATACAGGGCTGAGATGGAAGAATATAACTGTATTACGAAATCGTCGTATAACTGTCAAGGAGAGCCTTCCGCAGTTGTTGATATGCTAATACAACAGATGATAGTATTGAGACTGGAACACTATACAAATATAGTCACTTTTTATTTACTGCTTCTTTTTCATAGAAGGGTACGATGTGAAGTATAACCACAATGGTGCTGAGATATTTGCAAAACTCTGGTCTGGAGGTGTTTTTGGTGGGTATCAAAGGCGCTATTACCCTTTCCTAGGGGTGACGTGTTCACCACCACACCATGCGGGTCCTTCCTTTCGCCGTTCTCTCGCGCTGTTTTAATCTATAGGTGCTAACGCCAATCACTCGTCGGTGGGATTGATCTGGGGAACACAAATTGGTATTGAACTCAATTAAGCTGAAGCTGTAAAAGCTTAAAACACGACTGAGGGAAAGGCGAAATGAACGACCCGCATCGTGTGGTTGCGAACACGTCACCCCTCGGAAAGGGTAATAGCGCCTTTGACACCCACCAAAGATACCTCTAGACCAGAGTTTTGCAAATATCTCAGCATCATTGTGGCAATATACAAGTAACTGGTCGGCTTTGTCGATAAATAAGAGATCACATATTTCCTAACACATGTAAGGAAGATATCGGTTTAGGGTCAAGAATGATCCTCTATATTCTTGTTGAGTCAGAAATAATGTTTTCCTTTATAGATGAAGGTAAATCTCTACTTCAGTAAACAGGTAATTCTTCGTATTTTTGTTGAGCAAACGCGAGGTGTTACTATTCTTTGTTCACGATTAAGCTGACGTTTCGGCGGATTTCGCCTTCTTCAGAGCCTGGAAAGGTCAAGTTGATAGCAACTCACTCGGCCAGACGCCTCCATAACCAAACAAAGAAACTCCAAACCAAGATTTCAATCACTTTGAACACAGCTTTGCACACTCACCGCTTTCTATGAGGTTTCCACTAAGTATGTCACGTAGAGACCAACCGCACAGAAATCACGTGGAAGTATAATGTGCCCCTCACATCAGAAAAGCAGTTTTATATACTGCCCTATATCACGCGTGATAATGAGGCATTCTTCCCTGCGGTTCATTTTCGGATTTCTGGAATTAATCCAGAGTGCCTCGAGAGTTTTTCGCGCCTGTGTTCTTGATTCGCGTGCGAGGATCGTGACACATACTTCGATGTCCTTCCCGTTATGTCTCTGGGTCCTATGCGTGCCTAGCGGGGTATTTGGTCTATTTTTGCCGGCTAAGTGTTCTTTCATGCGGACACAGAGGGGTCTACCCGTTTCGCCAATGTATTCGTCACCGCACGTCTTACAGGAAATCAGATAAACTATTCGCGAGCTCATGCAGTCACNCACGTAGAGACCAACCGCACAGAAATCACGTGGAAGTATAATGTGCCCCTCACATCAGAAAAGCAGTTTTATATACTGCCCTATATCACGCGTGATAATGAGGCATTCTTCCCTGCGGTTCATTTTCGGATTTCTGGAATTAATCCAGAGTGCCTCGAGAGTTTTTCGCGCCTGTGTTCTTGATTCGCGTGCGAGGATCGTGACACATACTTCGATGTCCTTCCCGTTATGTCTCTGGGTCCTATGCGTGCCTAGCGGGGTATTTGGTCTATTTTTGCCGGCTAAGTGTTCTTTCATGCGGACACAGAGGGGTCTACCCGTTTCGCCAATGTATTCGTCACCGCACGTCTTACAGGAAATCAGATAAACTATTCGCGAGCTCATGCAATCACCGTCTCTACCACTGGGGCAGATTATGCAATTTTGAGTTGCACATAGACGGTCATATAGGCGGTTACGAACTAGCTGGCGCTTAAGATTACTCGGTGGTATTTCAACTACGCTCACCGAATTCTCTAAGCCCGCCCTTCTTAAGCAGCGTTTTATAGCTGTACTTATATCATTTAAGATAAAGGGTAGGATAAACGGGACCCTTTTATCGCTAGAGTTGTCGTTTGGAGGCCTACGATTTCCTCTACACCTATCCAGAGCTACAGTTTCGTAGCCATTAGAAATGGCTACTTGCCGTGCCAAGTTCCGGGACTCCTCTCTCTGCCATCTTCCCGTGCACACGTTGGTTCCTGTTCGAAACATGTTTCTTATAAGCGCCCTTTTCGTGTGAGAGGGGTGAGAGGAGAGGTGATGAACCAAGATATTTTTACTACTTGGCTTTCGGTACCACTTTGTAATGTAGCCATTTTCTGATAGGTGAATTTGTACGTTCAAAAATGGAAGCCATTTTTCTTTCGGCTTTTCTCGGGTGAACTTGATATACTCTGACTGTGCGTTTAACAATTCGAAGGATTTGTCCATTTCCTCTTGTGTTGAGCAAAGGACAAAGCAGTCGTCTACATACCTACAGTAGAGTAGCGGACCGAGGTCGATTACTAGCGCTTCCACCTTAGACATGAATGCAATGGCAAGGCTTGGAGCCAGTTGTTGTCCCATTGCCAGCCCTCTCATTTGTGCGTCATACCTACCGGACCATCTGAAGATTGAGCAGTTCAGGCACTCCTTTAAGAGTGTCATCAACTGCTGAATCGAGAAGCCATACATGTTTATTTCTCCTTCGTGTTGTGTAAGGAGTTCGAATATGGCTTGCATTGTGGAGTCATTCGACACGTTTGTATAAAGGGCGGTAACGTCGAAGGACTCCATCACGCACGCGCTGTTGGGCTGCGCAGTACGTAGACGATCCAGAAATATCTGGGTATTCGTAAGATGGGCTGGAATGTGTTTCAACNCTTTAAGAGTGTCATCAACTGCTGAATCGAGAAGCCATACATGTTTATTTCTCCTTCGTGTTGTGTAAGGCTTGCATTGCGGAGTCATTCGACACGTTTGTATAAAGGGCGGTAACGTCGAAGGACTCCATCACGCACGCGCTGTTGGGCTGCGCAGTACGTAGACGATCCAGAAATATCTGGGTATTCGTAAGATGGGCTGGAATGTGTTTCAACGATTGGTTATATATCAGGGTTAAAAACCATGTTATCCTGTCCGTTGGCCCGTCTACGCCGCTAATGATAGGTCTAACCTTAAATAGTGATGGATCGTTAGACGCAAGATCATCGCTGGATACTAACTTATGAATTTTTATAAGTAAGTACGAGACGGGGCATGTTGGTAAGTCAACTTTAAGTTGAGAGATAACTGATGGTTTTAAACCAGCAGCCCTTGCCATTTTGGCCCATTCGTGGTTCAATTTTCGGTATTTACTTATGAATTCCTCCTCAGATGATGGGCGATAAAGCGAAGCATCTTCAAGATGCTTTTCGTTATTTCCACATCTAACTGATGAGGAATTACGACAAACTCTCCACCCTTATCACTAACGGATAGTCTTATGGTTTTCAACCTTATCAGCTCTCGTACCTCTCGCATACTACGTTTTTGCACTGGAGTGAGGTTTCAGCTGTATCTTTTCGCACGATAGTGATTAAGGACTTTGAGAGCTTCATTCGCAAACATCCGAAAATTAGCATGAACTTCATTATTGGGCTCTTGTTGTCTTGCTCTTTGTCTTGTTTGCTGAACAAAAATACGAAGAATTACTTGATCAATGCCGAGGTTAATAGAAAGTCGGTCACTAAACAGGGTTTAGTCGAAAGTTCAATTCGTTTAAAAATAAATGTCAGTGATAGACCCATTTTTCAGTGAAACCAAGGATCTTTCTCATAGAAAAATCTCATGCGGGTTATCCGTAAGGCAACATGGCGCGTAGCAGAGTAGCAGATGAGGACTTAATAGAGGATCAAAAGTGGCCTTTGCGATGCACTCCCTGTTTCTACTGCGTCGATTTGGCACATTGTGTATTTACGAGGGTGTATTCATACGTGCGTGAGTGGATGTGTTCTCGCTTACGCGGATTGTGTCCTAAGAGCTAATTGAGCCAAAAGCCTGCAACAAAGTGACAAGGAGGTGTACTGGACGCGCTTACGAGTCACCTCCAACAAATCATCTCCTCGTATACACTGGGAAATACTGGTAAGCTACTCGTGAGTATACCTAGTTTCCACGTTTAAAGATCAGCAAGCTATACGTGGTTATAAAAAAGCTGAAGGCAGTAAGATAAAAGGTCTCATTTCCTGACCCCGAGAGCTCCTCCGATGCGGCAGCGTTGGGTAGAGCGAGTATGAAGAAGATGCTAAAGTCTCAGGGCCATTCTAGGCCGCCTAATCCTCGAAGGGCTGAGGCAACTCTCTGTACCTATAATGCACGCCCACTTCCACCCAAATTCTCGATAGCGAACTTGATCATGCAGGAGTACGGCGTCTGTGTTCTTTTCAATACTAGTCTAAAAAGAAGCACCGATTCATTTGAACAACTAACGATCCGAATCGGACGTGTACGGTTGACGAGATGTGAATCAATCTTTGGCAATCGTCGTTGTCTGCGCACCTATATCAAGCTATGATGAAGACAAAGTGAAAGCGTTCTCTCTGGACTAGGAGTTATACAGAGAAGACTGTGCATTCTTTAATGCTAGCAAGGGGGCTTTGCCGCTAGGACTGTGCCCAGAAGAACGTCTGAAGAACACTACATTGGAAATCGCGGACTCGAAAAACACAAGAAACTGCTCTGTCCTATTTTCACCGATTTAAGGAAAGTTTTTGCCTCAGTTGAAATAGAAGCACTCATAGAAGCCCTGGACATCCAGGTGGTCCCTGCCCTACTAGTACACGAAGATCTCTGTGAGCTATATAAAAAATTAGCAACAAAAATACGCTAAGCCTATGAAAAAAGGATAAAGCTGATCAATTCCTGAGAGATGAGGCGCTGACCAATTCCCTAGAGATGCGCCATGCATTCGACTTCATCAAACATCATTTGCAGGAGACTGAATGCATATCTGGCCTTTACAATGACTCGCTGTGGCCTACCGATGTATCGAGTCAATGCTGCTATCCTCCCAGACAAGTTTGATACCAATTTGCCGACCCCAGAGGGTTAGAAGACTTGGTGAGTCACGGGTGCGTGGGTCGATCCCAAGTGTATTGCAGGACACCTCCGACCACTGCGCCACAAGCGCCCTTTTAATCACTCTATGACGACGTTGACATCGATATTAGAAGAGGGGCTAGGCAATACGTCACCATTTCGCCAAAACTAATTGCTGACGTCCTTTATAATGTGGCGCCAAAAAGGAAAGGGGCAACATGGGAGTGGAAATCGATAGTCGGCAGTTACATCATCTTCGTTTTGCTAATGACATCGTTCTCATAACACCAAAGATTAGCCAAGTGGAATAAATGCTTGCCGACTTTAATAAAGCATGTGGAAAGGCTGGTTTTCGAATAGAAAACAGAAACTATGTTCATGTGGAACGGATTAGTTTCTTATGCCCGATGAACGCTCCACGGTCTGAATAGTTCCGAAAGCTCCAGCTACGTCTACCTAAGTCGAAAAATTAGTATGATGAACGACTTAGCTCCAGAGTTGAACAGAAGGAAACGAGCGACTTGGGGAGCTTTCAAGAGCATCGAGGATGTAGTAAAGAGAACAAGGAACACCCGATTCCGTACCCACCTTTTCGATTCAACGGTACTTCCTGCCTTAACGTATGTGTCAGAAACCTGGTCGCTACGTAAGCAGGACGAAAGATCGCTCAGCGTTATTGAGCGTGCAGTCGAAGGAACAATGCTAGGAGTTTCCCGTATCACACAAGTGAGAGAGGGAATTCAAAGCTTCGATCTACCTCAACGATCATAAATCAAAGTTGTCGTACTGTATATGCCAATCTGTTGAAGATAAGGCTTACCGGTCGCGTAATCCTTCTGGACGATAACCGATGGACAGGAGCCGTTGGTGTGTGGATTCCTTGAGGTGTCTACGTACTGCAGGAACTAAGAAACTGCCCTGATAATCAGAGTTCTTCGTGAAAATTCGAGAAAAAAAATATGATGCTCGACGGGTGTCTAGAGCAAGGTGATTCCACTGGACTACCATTGCACGTGACACCGAGAAATGGATCAACAGGCCGACAGGTAATACAGGTGATCTCCTTTTTCAAAGGTTATGGCGGTATGAACTTTCGTTGTCTATTTTCGACTGAAGCTCATGATGCCTTCTACTCAAGGCTCGATTTTTAGGTACCAGGTGCTTGGGCTATTTTGAATGGACAAAAAGTGTCAGTGTTTGGTAGCACTCGTTGGCGCGGTGCCGTTCCGCCTCCAGGAGCCCGTGAAATCGAGGTCGCTGAGATTCCCCAAAAAAAACTATACGTTCATGATGCCGGACTGCTTCTACCAGGCAGCGATGGTCATTGGGTAATCCAAACTTCCTTTCATAGTTATAGGATTAATTCTTGTAAGATAAGCTTACCTATGGCAAAGTAGTTTTCAGGTAAATGTGGATACCATCAAAGTTGGATCGAAGACTATGCCAGCGAATAAATTCGGCCTTGCTGAAGAGAAACGAGAGAAACTCGTTTATACTGAGGAGGAGATCAAAGTTGTGGAGATTGTCAAGGTGATTATTACAACCAGGCCTCTCGAAAAGTATTGTATTTAAGATTGCAAAGAGTTTTTTGTACGATGATGATTCTCAGCTAAGCAATGATTTTCTGGTAATTTTATTCTATCTATTATTTTATTTATTTCATTTAATCCGTCTTCACGTCTACTATGCGGATCTCAGGACTTCTCAAATCCAATTCGTTTCCTCGCATACGTCGTCCACGAAGGTCTTCCAAGTTTTTATGTGTGGCTTCGGTTGTTGCTTGAAGATTTTTCTTTAATATTGAATGTCGTACGATGCAGGTTGAGCAATTCTCCCTGGAGTCCTGAGATAGCAGGGCTGGAGCGTTTCCGACTGGATTTTTGGAATTGGATTGCAGAAAGTGGTTTTTTTCCCAGACAACTCTGGTACCAATTTCCTGACCCCGGAGGGATGAGAGGTTTGGTTGGGCCGGAGCCGAATCGGAATAGCACCATGCTCATGATGACGGACACCACCACCACTGTGCTATCCATTTCTGGTAATAATAACATAAAATCTTTTTTGAAATCGTTACTGATACGATGACGAATGTTGTGTTGTGGAGAAAACATGAGGTATCATGATTATATTCTAGGTATGGTGAGAAAGGTACTTTGTTGTTCCAGAATTCTCTTCAGCGGATGGGTGAAAAATTGATTCTGGAAAAGAAAAGCGAATATTTCTTTTGACCGCGATATCTGATTGCAGTCATCAGCCTTCTCTAATAAATATCGGCTAGAAGTGTGTTATTAGGATATCTTAGGTTCATCGAAAATTTAGGAAGTATAGAGCAGTGGTTAGTGATACAGTCCATTAAGAAGGAAAGTTTTGGTTCGACTCTTTTCCAACGCTCTCCCGTCCACTTGGGAACATCTTTTCTTGGATATCTCTAAGACTGCAAGGAAAGTCGACTTGGCAGCACTCTGGGAAGTTCGTAAAGAAAACGAAATCTTCAAGCAGCAGCCGCCACAACACACGAGATATTCGAAGACTTTTGTGGGCTATGTATGCGAGGGAAAGGAATCGAATGCAAGAAGTGCTAGCATCCAGACAGTAGGCGTGATGACGACGGGTCGTTTAAACAGGCCGGAGAGTTTTGCTGCAGAGTGGTGCTTTATCGATTACCTAAGATAGGTAACACAAGTCCAGAAAGTGTTCAACGTTTCCAACCGGAAAGTTAGTCTAATAAACCAATGTCAGGATACACCGCTCTTCTGGCAGCAACCTGGTTGGGTGTCGCAATCGTTTGTAATCGATAAAGTCAGGCAAATGTATGGAATGACGACCCGAGAACGTTTTAGAACGTCTACTTTGACGCTGAAAGAGAAATTAGGTAGACACCAAAAAGGCACTGGAACAGCCACTTTGTGGCGATGAAAACTTATGTTTCATATGACTCCAATAGAAGCGAATCTCAACAAATATCAACTAGCAAATTTAGTGTTTACTTCTCACTGTACACCTTACAAAACCGGGAGTTAGCTATTTTCCAAAGAACGGCTACCCACATGGTACACTTTATACGAATATTAAAAGCAGAGGATCTCGCAGAAGAAAATATTAGAAGAGATTCAAAAGTGATACACTTTAAAGAAATGCCTTCAAGACGTATGCGAGCGTTAATAATTCGCTATTCAGTTGATGCAGCGCGTGTGGCGCAGCAGCTGGAGGCACCACTGCGACACGCGTGGAATTGATCCCCGCTCCCATGGCCCGCCGAGCCTTCTATCTCCGAGTTCGGCAAATCGGTACCAGAATTGTCTGGGAGGATAGCAGCACTAGCTCGATACATCAGTAGGCCACTGCGAGTCACTGTAAAGACCAGATATGCATTCAATCACCTCCAACGATACTTAATGAAGTGGAATGTATGGCGCATCCCTCAGAGGCTGATCAACGCCGAGAGCTTTTTTGTAGTGGTTCCTTCCTGTATAAGAACTTTACTTGATTGTTATCAGAACTGCACTACGAAAATACAATTTTCCATTGACCATTTCCTATTCCCATCCAGTCCATGAGAACAAATAATGAGAACTAATTGAGATATGAGGAATTGTGCGGAAGATGGAGAGCAGCATAGACTGGATTCAGAACTCAGAGCAAACCGTACAATAGAGTTATTACATATTGATTTGTCAGAACGACGAATACATCGAAATTTTCCAAAATTAGTTTGTTGCCGTTGTCGAACACTCTGGCAATTCCGCTGTGTTATAGTCGGGTAAAACTACTACTTCCTTGGTTAATTAAACGGCCCGCCCTCACTAGTTTTGCGGGCCCCAATATAATCTGCATTTGCGGAGTTTTGCTGCTCTAGCTATTGTGTATCCTGTGTATCCCTGCAGTCCAAACGTCAGCCTATCCAAAGTTTGCCCCAGGTCGCGACCACCAGAGGCAGTCGCAGCTTTTGTGGATCTGAGGGAGATTTGCCACCGGCGACTAGTTTGATATCAAGACTGTAGTCGATACTCTTATAGGTTTGCTCTTAACTAGGCTTCCTAATGGAAAATTCAGACTCCTTCTCAGCGTGGATGCCCCATCTGGAGATGAATCCCACAGCTGTACATCGCAGCCTGACACCTAGGAACCTCCCAGTCACGATAAAGCTGTAAACCGTTGGAAGGTTAATAATAACAAACTTAAAATCTGCTAAAGTCTTGTGAAGTTGCATTTTTTCGAAAATATAGTTTTTGGAAGATTTCTACGCTTACATTATCTTACAGTAATCGACTTTAAATATATTTAA
This sequence comes from Angiostrongylus costaricensis, assembly GCA_900624975.1. Taxonomy (NCBI): domain Eukaryota; kingdom Metazoa; phylum Nematoda; class Chromadorea; order Rhabditida; family Metastrongylidae; genus Angiostrongylus; species Angiostrongylus costaricensis. The sequence continues at coordinate 69,009 of UYYA01004657.1, forward strand.
TGCATTGCCAGGTTCAATCGCATTTTATTCAGTAGGAAAGATTACACAATGATTTCAAAAATTCGCGATTCTACACTTGTGACTGATTACATTTGAAATGGGTAAAAATTGAAATTTAACAAGTAGTACAATTTTTTAAGCTAAGGGATCTTAGACTTTATGTTGTTAAATTTATAGAAAATTTGGGAGGCGATTCTGAAGCAGCCGGTGTCTGATGAGACGGATTTCTTTGAGTCTGGTGCCACATCCGCCGATGTCACTCGCCTTGTTGAGGAAATTAGATTTAGCGCCAAGACTAAGCTCGAAAATACGGATGCAAGTATTTTGCTCATTTATATGACTTAACTTCTCATATTGTACAGATTCGACTCATGCACTTCACTCGTTGTCTTGCACTCTTGTCTGGGAATTAAGTTGGCTTCTGTGAAATGGTGGGAAGGCTGTTTCCAGGTTCTCACTACAAACAGTCACTATGCTTTGCAGATGTGAGGTAGCTTTTTCCGAGGGAAGACTTTGGTGTTATTTTTCCTTTCACGGAGGGAGTCGTCTGCTTTTTTAACCCGGCTCAGTGTCGAACAGGCGACTAAGAGTGTATAAAATGCCATCTATAATCACTTCGCTTCATGTGTCTTATTAATTTTTTATACTAAAAATGAGCGCATTAAAAATGACTAAATGACTTAGGTCTATATGGCGCCGACGTTTTGTGAAAATGCTCAAATGGTTATTAAAAAACTGCGAGGAGGCGATAATATCACAATCGTTTATGATGCGGTGGGTTTTGTTCTGTTTAGAAGGTAATGGTCGTGGATTCTTTGCGTCTACTGAGAAAATTCAGATAATAGAAGAGTAGACTTGACGTGCTCGATTTGTCACAGACATTAGGCCTTCCAGACATTGCTTTTCAATGGAGTGATTAAGTCGGTTGAAAACGATGTAGACGATATCTCATACCTTTTTATTTACACAATATTTTTGAGAAAGTTGCCCGATGATGACCAAAAGTATAGTATTCTGGCTTTGCCGAACTATCGACCCGCACCGCATTCTACTCTGTGTCACTTTATCTTAGGCTATAAAGGGTTTTTATAGCAGTCATATTCTTAGTTGAAGATGGCATGAATTCATGGGAGGACACATCCTTGACGTATCTAGAAATTGTCTAGTGTTTCAGTGCTTGTTCATTGATGCTGAAGTTGTATTTTCTTTTTCTATTTTATTCACGTGTGGCAGAGAAAAAACTTAACCACCCTCTGCGACTGACTCAACTGCACTGTACCGAGCATTTGAAATCGAACAGAAAACATTGAATTCTCACCCAGTGTGATCAATGCTTCGATTTCTTCTATACATTTTGTAGATGAATCCTCATGAACGAATTTTTGAGAAAAAAACTGGAGAAAAAAGTCGTGGAGCGTCATTAGACTTTAACTCCCTAATGTTTTGGCCATAGATGTGAAAACTCGTCCGAAAGTGGCAATACTACTGAATGAAGTAGTGAACTACTTTTTATATTTTAAACTGTTTTTTGTATTCTTATGTAATTCATTTAGATAGTGATGAATGTGAACGGAATGGAATTGAAATTCCCGCATGAGATGTTTATTGACGGAAAGTTCCAACCATCTGCTAGCGGAAGGTGTCGTTTTTAATTCTAGCGAAGTTATTCTATCTTTTTAAAGACAAGTTTTTAGATGGGAGGATACCATCAATCCCAATGATGAGTCCATTATCTGTCAGGTTCCGAAAGCTGATGTCAACGATGTGAACAAAGCAGTGGAAGCAGCGAAAGCAGTGTGTTGTGTTCGAATCATTTTTTCTTTGGATTCTTTACTACGCACTTTGATGCCACCTACGGATCCAAGGACTTCCTTCATTTGATCCGTTATCTTCTGTTGGTCATCCATAAAAATTTCCAGATCTGGAAGCTTCGTTCGAACGCTTCTTGAGGATTTTGGTTTTTTTAATGAATATCTAGGGCACGTGTGGCGCAGTGGAGTCGGAGTCGCCTTGCAAACACACGTGCAATCGGTCCCCACGCCCATGACCCACCAAGCCTTCCATCCCTCCCGGATTCGGTAAATTGGTACCAGACTTATTTAGGAGGATAGCAGCACTGGTTCGGTTTATCAGTAGGCCACCGCGAATCATTGTAAAGGCCAGATATGCATTCAGAGAGAGCGTTATGAATGCCACTGAATATTGGTCAAGTGGATTCTCCTGAAAATCCAGAAGGAGTTGCTTTTTTGTTCTGATTTCTTCATGACAAGCAGTTGAAAGTTTGTGTATGTTCGAATGATTTCTTTCCGGGCAATTCCGGTACGAATTCCAGCCTCTGAAGGGATGGAAGAATGGGTTGCTCTATGGTAGTGTTCGAACTAGTCGTCATATGCGTGTTATTGAATGGCATCAATAACCACTCTTTTATTCTTTTTAGACAATTAATGTTACTGGGGAGAGGGTATCGCAGTGGATATCATGATGCTCACTACGCAGACGACCCAACTTATCTATGCTTTAGTTCGACCTCTCGCCAGACCCATAGTCGTCTCATTCCTCCAGGATCGGGAATTGGTACCAGACTTGTCCGGGGAAAGTTATTGTCTGCAAGCTAATGGAGAACTCTTTAGCATAGCTATCCCATTGTTCACCGACATTCGTGACGAAGGTTAAGGAAAAGTTCCCAAACAGTTCTTATGACCGGCTTCCTTTTAACCTCGGCATTGATTGATAATTCGTTGTTTTTCTTCAGTAAGCAGACACGAGGTTGTTATTATAGAATTTATTAGGGTACAATAGCTGACGTTAAGGTGGTTTCGCCTTCTTCAGAGCCGTTTGTTTGTTGTAAGTATTTAGGTTAGTTGATGGATAGCAACCGCGCAGAGTAATACATGGGCAATGTTAACTACAACTAAAAGGCTCTGAAGAAGCCGAAACCACCGAAACGTCAGCTATTGTATCCTAATAAATTCTATAATAACAATCTCGCGTCTACTTATTGAAGAAGAACATCGAATTCGCAAACAGCTGAAGTCAGCCATAAAAGTTGGAAGGTGTTCGTTGGTGGTGGTTGCAACGAAACGAATCGAGTGCAGGAACAGCTAGGATTCGCGCATTGTGATACACGTGGTGACGGGTCATGTGATAAATTAAAAAAATAAACAAAATTGGGGTCACTAATCCATTACTAATTTACTTTCTGTTTTAAGGTGTAAAATTCCTTGCATATTTCTTCGTAGTACCAGTCTCCATTGTAATTTTGATTTCCAGGCCTTTGAAACTGGCGAATGGAGAAAGATGTCTGCTCGTGAGCGTGGGAAAAGACTCTACAAGTTGGCTGACCTTATGGAGCAACACAAGGTCTTCTGCCTAGAAAGTATTTTGCAATATACTTCATATCTTTTAATGCGTGAGCTAAAAAGTTGTATTTTCCGGTTTTTGGGAGCTTTTAAAGGAAGGAAGTCTTAAAATTTCTTGACGAGTTTAGTTTCTTTCTTTACATGACAATCATTCCCATTTCCTCTTTCGAACATGTTCAATATAATGCTGTTGAACTTAATTTCGTTTTGTTTCATTTTTTATCGGTAAATTAAGGAAGAGTTAGCCACCCTTGAATCTCTGGATTCTGGAGCAGTGTACACTTTGGCATTGAAGACGCACATCGGAATGTCAATCGACGTTTGGCGATATTTTGCAGGGTGGTGCGACAAAATCCAGGTGAATTGGGCCTTTTTAAAAAATAACTAGTGAAGTTCATGACGTTAATCAGCTCGTCGGATACAAGAAGCGTTCGGATCTCTAGATTTAATTTGCAGAATATCGTTTGGGAACACCCAACGAATGAGCTCCTCACAGGCGATTCACTCACAGTTTTAAGAAGTCCGAAAAGTTTCATAATAAAAAAAAAGGATAAAGCTCTAGGCGTTAATCAATTCCTGAAGAACCCGCCGTATATTTGAATTTGTTAAGCATTGTTAAAGGCGATTGAATGCATACCTAGTCTATACAGTGGCTCGCAATTTCTGAGGCACTGGCTCCTACCCTACCCATGTGTACTGCAGGGGGCCACTAACCCCTGCGCTACACACGTTTCTATTTCGAAAAGTTCGATAAGCCCAGAAATTACATTAAATCTTAATTCTCATAAATCTCTATCTCTTTTTCTACTGATCTGAAGTCTTTTACCTTCAAGTTATGTTTTCATGTGGATTGAGTTAGTGTGTGAGTTAATATAGGTGCCTAGTGCCCATGCAGGTTAGTTAAAGGTTTTCAGCAGCTTTCAACCAAAGTTTTGATCCAAGAGGAGAGTGTATCTAACTCTTCTTAAGTTGCTACTTATATTCTTCTCTCTCGTATTTTGAACTTTGTGATCTTCTTTGCTGTAATAAAAACCAGGCCTTTCTACAAACCTTGACAATTGTGGTTTCCAATGAAACCATTTGTGGTTACATTTTTAGGGTGATACTATCCCCATTTCAAATGCTCGTCCGAATTTCAATTTAACTCTAACGAAAAGAGAACCGATCGGAGTGGTCGGAATAATCACTCCGTGGAATTATCCGCTTATGATGCTTTCATGGAAGATGGCAGCATGTTTGAGCGCTGGAAATACGGTAATCCACAAGCCTGCGCAGGTGATCACGGGCTTAAATCTATTTTTTTAGTCTTCAGGGTTTTGAAATTAAGAAGAAGAGATTTGCTTCAGTCGTTTTGCCATCGCTACCTATAAGCTCTTAAATATAATCTCTTTGCTTTACATCTTATAAACTTTCAAGAAGTGAATTTTAGGTGACCCCACTCACTGCGCTGAAGTTCGCTGAGCTGTCTATTTTGGCCGGAATACCTAACGGAGTCATTAACATTGTTACAGGATCTGGAGGTAAAGTTAACACATTGAGCTCAGTTAATGTGGAAGTGATCCAGCTAGGTGATCTCATGCTTTAAAGCGCATCGTTTTGAAAAATAGTGTTTAGACACTCGAATTACCGCCACAGGTATGATTTCAAAAGCCGAAATCATAGGTTTATGATTTTTCCACAAAATTTGAATTGCTTTTCTCAGCACATAAATGGTTCACGGGGAGTGCCGTTATTAATACTGTCGCGTCATTTACACACATATTTCGTTTCCACATAGCACCGGCAAACCCCCAATCCCTGCACGATCGGTAAAATGGCACCGAGTTCTCTGGGATAAGCTTCCACCGATTCAAAAAAGTCCTGGGTGCACTCTCACAGTGGTATTACATAATTTTAAGGTGAATCAACCCAATCGGCATTCGTCATTCGTGACGAAGATGGTGTTTTCACATACGGCCCAATCACGCTAATCCGAATACCTTATTGGCTGACGCACACGCGACAACAAATAAAATTAATGAAGTTCTGAGATACATGCAATATATAGATAAGCTTTATTAATTAGGAATGGTGAAAATTGTATTAATGAAGGGTGGTAATGAAGCATAGGTGTATGCATTGATTTGAATGCGCACCAAGCGCGATGAAAAATCAAGCGCACTACTCTCCCACCGGCAAAAACAAGTTGTCGCATATATGTTTTAAGCAAAAATTCTTTAAAACGTTAAAATGTTGCAAATAATGTCAATCTTTCAGAGCGTGTCATTCCGTCGTATTATAAGTAAGTTCTACAAAACCTAATTTAGGAGAAGTCGGACAAGCTCTCGCAGACCATCCACATGTTCGAAAAATTGGATTCACTGGTTCAACGGAGGTTGGAGCACAGGTGATGGCCAGGTAAAAAGTGTTTTCAGTTGTTTTTATATTAGTTCTATTTAATAATTAGTCGTGGGATAACGCAGAGCCCTTACCAATTTATGGTCTCAGATATATTCTATTAGAACTTTTTAGTATGGTACGGCTTAGTTAATCGGCGGCAGCACTGTTTGTAATAATAAAGTGTTATAAAGGATAAAGTATAAGGGTCTTGGAGTTGATCAATCGCTGAAGGATGCGCCAAGCATTAGACTTGAGACCTAGACCTAGAGCATTAGACCTATTAAGCATCGTTGGAGGCGATTGAGTGCATATCTGGCCTTTGGAATGACTCGCGGTGGCCTACCGATGCATAGAGCCACTGTTGCTATTCTCCCAGACAAGTTTGGTACCAATTTGCCGACTCCGGAGGAATGGAAGGCTTCGTGGGCCATGGGTGTGGGGATGGATTCCACGTGTGTGCTGCAGGGCACTACCCACCACTGCGCCACACGCGCCCTAAGAAAGCGTTACCCTATTTAAGGAATAAATCTACAAGTCACTTCTACAAACGAAATCAACATATTCTTTATGTAAGTGGATTTGTAAACAGAATAAGAATGTGATGGAACATGATGTTGATTACTGCCATAAACTATATTTTCAACATGTATTAAAAAACAAACACTAAAACTGTTTTTCAATTATGGCCGGCCGAATACTGGAGCATATGCTGTCGGCCTTGGATGTGTTCTACAACGCATACATAGTTGTTGGTTTAACCGCTTGTACTGGGCCAACCAAGCTCCCTCGCATACATAGTTGTTGGTTTAACCTCTTGTACTGGGCCAACCAAGCTCCCTATCTTTCCAGAGCCAGCAGACAAATATCGGACTTCTCTAAGAGGGCAAAAGGAAAAAAACACTGACTCGATACATCGCTAGGCACTGGAAAGTCAAATATGCATTCAATCACCTCAACAATCATGCACTAGAATCGAGCCTTTGAAGCATCCGTAAAACGTTGGGCAACGCTGGGGCTTCCATCCTTTATCCTTTATAACCAACAAGCTAATTTAACTAGTTTTTTATGAAGTCGGTTGTTATCAAGATTATGAGCCATCTAAAAAAACTCTTTCTGTTTAGCTGTGCACGGTCGAATATCAAAAAAGTCTCATTGGAACTCGGAGGCAAATCACCGCTCATCATATTTGCCGATGCTGATCTTGACAGGGCCGTAAAGCAGACATGCAATGCGGTTCGTTGTAAAGCTTAAAAAGTACCGTAATTTGATCGTTTGTCTGATGGTAGTTGATCCGATGTTAATCTTTTTTGAAACGACCTTTGATATCTATACAGGTGTTCTTCAACAAAGGAGAGAATTGTATTGCTGCAGGACGAATTTTCGTTGCAAACAGTATCTATGATAGCTTTTTGAAGAGCTTAATAGAAGACGCGAAAAAGGTATTCGTCCTATTTTGCAGATCGTTTTGAAACTGCAACGTATTTGTTCTTTTATGAGATTTTCAACACTCTATAAACCTTTGTATTTTCACGAAAAATCTTCACAAATGATCCAGTCTTGTTTAAACGTATTTTCCTGTCGTTCATTACTGGTCTTCGATATTAACTGTTACGTCTCCAGATTGTCATCGGTGATCCGCTTGATCGATCTACAGCACATGGACCTCAAAATCACAAAGCTCATCTTGAGAAACTGATACAGTATGTGAAGAAAGCGGTTGCCGGTGGAGCAAAGGTCGGCTTGTGGGGATTATATGTCAAAGGGCGTTAAACGTCCTTACCGCTTTTGCGTTATCCTTTTATCCTTGGCAATGATAGTAGAAAATGGATAAAAAACGTAGAATAAAATAAGAGGAGTAGAATAAAATGAGGAGGATGTGCAGTGAAGGTTTATGTCGTTGCTATGGCTAGGGACGGATTATTACTGATTGTTCGATGTAAACATAAGTCATTAAGGATTGCTGTCTTTCTGACAACAACATAGTCACTAAATAGCAGGTGATGACGACATTACCTTGCTCAAGCAACAAGCTGCCAGCCAAGTAGGAATCGTGATGGGAACAGAATGGGTGTTCCTGTTATGCTACGTCGTGATGGCGAGCATAAAGTACTCAAATGAATAGCATTAAAAGTTGAATAATTTGAAGACGAAAATAAGGCGCTATGTAGTCTCCATATTGATTCTCAGTGACCACATCTATTCTCAAGCTTATCAATAAACGGGTCTGCCAAAGATATGTGTATTTGCCTTGGAATAAGACGCAAAGAAGGGCTTGTTTTAAAAAGATTTCTGTCAACCACGTCTAACACTTCCCATGGAGGTGGGGAAGAGATGACAAACATATCTGGGAAAAGTTCCCTCCGATCCAAAAGGTTGCTTGTGACGAAGACGTGGGAACCCCTTAACATAGATGTCCCAAGATTGCTGAGACAACCTATTCGACCACTATTCAAGGACATTCATAAAGAATACGGGAATAATAGTGAATTTTTTTTCTTTTGCTGTTCTTAATTCTCAAAAGGAAGAACATATGTTCGCTTGGATTCAGCTTGCGTTTGGTGGTGAACGTCTTCCACGATCCGGACTTTTCTTCCCGCCCACCATTCTCAGCGAAGTTGATGATGATAATTTCGCTGCAATTGAAGAATCATTCGGTCCCATTATGTGCGTTAGTGGATTCGATGACGAGTGAGTTATACTTTTTCTGGCTTTATTTAAGAATCTTGCAAAATGAAAATGACGAAGCTCTGCGATTTATTATTATTCTAATGGGTTAAGCACTTTCACTGTTCATAACTGAACTAGAAAACTACGAAAACCTACGTTTCATCATCCGTTATCGTTTTAAGCGCGGTGTGAGTCATTTGTGTCTCACATTATTCGGCGCGCTCGCATCGCAAATGTAGTGTAATCTTCACTAGCAACAACTTTTATGCTAAATATTCGACAAAAAGCAAGGAAGCGTTGAGGGACCCATCTATTTGCACTTGTTCAGTACTGACCTCGCAGTACCTTCCTCACCATCAACTTTGCAATTTATCAAGTATAAAGGTTCTTTATCCTAAATCTTCGATAGCAGGTTAAGTTGTGGAAAACTGCGAAGTGAGAGACCTTCCAAATATCTCTTTCGCAAGAGATTTTCAATGCTTATTTTTAAGTGACATTGACGGTTTGATCCGAAGAGCGAACAGAACCGAATTTGGGCTTGCTGCTGGAGTTTTTTCAAAGGTTCCGTTCAGAGTTGTTTATTTTTGCGTAGTAACTTTACAAATATTTGTGGTAGAAAGTTTTCTTCTTCTATTCTTTACTACATAAGAGTTGATGGATCATAAGACAAGTTCAGGATGTATCCAAAGTACTTCGTGTTTCGGATAGGCTACAAGCTGGTACGGTATTCATCAACACCTATCAGAAGACAGATGTAGCAGCTCCATTTGGAGGATTTAAGCAGTCAGGCTTTGGGAAAGATCTCGGTAATCCGCTTTTTTACTACTTTGCAATAGCTTGGTATTGGTGGTTCAGTGGTAGAATGCTCGCCTGCCACGCGGGCGACCCGGGTTCGATTCCCGGCCAATGCACCAATGTAACGGCTCACAGCTCGAGGACGTGAGGGGCGTTCGCGGGAGTGCGCAAGAACTATGAACCGTTTGTGAGAAACTTGGGTAATTAAACCTTTATTAGTATACACATGTTACTTACACAACAACGCAAGGTAATATACAACTTCTGTCCAACAACTGTGAATAAGGTGGTTCAGTGGGTTTGTTACCTAATAAAACACATTAACAATAGTACACACACCAATGTAACGGCTCACAGCTCGAAGACGTGAGGGGCGTTTGCGGGAGTGCGCAAGAACTATGAACCGTTTGTGAGGTGAACAATGAATGTATTTAACTTATGTTAACACGGATAACATAATTACACGAAAGACGACGATCACACTGTGTCAGCGATTCACGGGCTAAGGGCTACATATACTATCATTATAACCTAAGCAAATGAATCTACAAAGTGAAATTAACGGAGTGGAATTAATGATGGGCTGGCAAGGACGCTCTCGACGGCGTCGTTGGGTCGAATGGCGGGACTACTGGGTGTGTCCCATGGCCGGAACGGGATATGGACGCAGAGGACGCGCGCGGCGTTGCAGCCACGCGATCCCCCTCAATGCTTGAACTGTATTAGCTATTCCCAAGACCGACTTTCTGTTAACCTCGGCATTAATTGATAATTCAA
>UYYA01004658.1:0-75228 GCA_900624975.1 Angiostrongylus costaricensis
GCACTTCACCACCACACCATCCGGGTCTTTCGTTTTGCCTGTAACTCGAACTAGCTGAGAGACAGGCAAAACGAAGGACCCGGATGGTGTGGTGGTGAAGTGCGCTGCTCCCTGGTGAGGACAACAGCGCGTGTTCGTTGCCTACCGCATACACCTGCGGTCCGGAGTTTTGCAAATATCTCAGCATTATATACGAGTTATATTTCGCAACATACCCTGCCATTAAAAAGAAAAAGGCAGTAAATAAAAGGGTTAAGATAGTAAAGTTCTAGTTTTTTCGTAAAGATCGCGACTTCAACATTAGATGCTTCATCGTCATACTCTTGCCCACCATGCATAGTGGGATATTTTTGGATAAGTTTAATAAAATAAAGACGGTGATTTTATGTGTGAATTAGAAAACGTTCTTCTTGCGTCGTTAATATTTTTGTCATAAAATTTCATTAGAGACATCAAGCTTAGATTTTATCCTGGACCAATTCTCGTACTATAAATCTCCAACAATATTTCACTGCTTGGACTTATAAAATAAAAAGAATGGGGAGCAAAACTTAGACGACAAATGAGTGCTGAAAGAAAAATATATATTATTCCGTTTAGCAATGTATGACGGAAAACTCCGTCACGTGACGACTATAATCGCTAATCAGAAAAATGTAGTGTGCCGAGCAAATAGTGTCCGAGTCTATTAATTGAGGTTATTAAGATATACTATTGACCCTTATTCTATGCCGAAACGATCAAACTAAGATGATTGAGAGTGAAGACGTAGAGAAGCCTATTAAAGGACTAGCACATCGTGACTGTATGAGTCACCTGAGATTCATGTAACTTCCGATGTGTTCACTGGTGCCTAAGTATTTTTCGCAACACCCTTTGTATTACGTCGACAGATCCTGTAATACAGACATGTCAAGCCATTTAGTATCGAAAAAAGGAAAATTTCTATATAATAAGACTAACAAAATTCGTTTTCGGACGAATTGTCGCTTATATTCGCGTGCGGAAAATTAGATGTCGCCTTTCGTGCTCACCATTCCATTCGAACAAAATTAAGCGAAAGCAAAGTCGCCAAAGCATTAGGAATGAAATTAAGTGACATCAAGAATGTGTCAGCGAAAGCACATATCTTATTTCCCCACAAATTTTCCATCAGTGGTTTGTCGCCTCATCTCTCTCATGACTAGTGAGTGTTCTTTGACGCCTTTAGTGCAATGTACAGCTGTAGAGGGTATTAATGCGGTAGGTCCATCCGGGTTTGGAGAACTGGTTCAAAACTTACGCCTGAAAGATTGACTGGGAGTAAATCTATATAGTAGGAGGGCTCAGCAACCACCCATGGTTAACCTACCGCCAAAAGATCAGTAAAAAAAAGTCCTATTCAAAAAGTTGGAACCACTTTGGGTCCATTCAACGAGTGCAGTTTACCGAATAGCCCTTCTAGCGGGCGAAGATTGTTAAGATTGTGATTATAAATATAGCCTCAGTTTAGCTGAGTTCAATGCCGATTTGGGCTCCACAGATCAATCCCGTTGACGGGTGATTGCTGATGGCAAAAAGATCGATAGAACCAGCTGACAGAAAGGCGAAACGAGGGACCCGCATGGTGTGGTGGTGAACGCGTCACTCCCCGGAAAGGGCAATAGCGCGTTCGTTCTCCACCGCAGACACCTGCGGTCCGGAGTTTTGCAAATGTCTCAACATTATAAAAGTGAATGAATATTTTACCAGTATCGACTCGACTTAGTGTCATTGGTTAAAAGAACAATAAGTGATGGAAGAGGTTCCAATTGGCCCTTCTTTGTCTGGATTTGTTTTTCAAATAACCCTAGAATTTAAAATGAACGAAAATTCAGCTACAAAAATTTAATACACGGCCAAAAGCCGTGCAAGACTTCCGGATGAGAAAATTGTAAGCACAGCCATTTCTGCTCAGTTCGCAGAAATCCTGGTAAAAAAAATTGGTAGTATATCACCGTTAAAAATTATAATGAACGAGGAATAACAGTATGAGGAAAGGAAAGAAACAGGACAGAAAACACACCCATGAAACGAGGACAAAGTCTCCTTGTTTTTTGGAATGTAGAGAAAATTCTTTTAAACGCTATGAATACAAAAGGCTTGGCCTAAACATTTTTTCTCTTCATAATTTTGCACATTGTTTAGGGTTTGACAAAAAAACCATCCGTAAGTCCGAAACTGAATCCATTGCAAACGGCTATTAACTTCCTATGGCTGATTCAATCAGCCGAACTCACGTACGTCTGGCCTTCATCGGACGTGAGGTCCTCTTAGGTGGTAGATGGCACTGTATTCGGGTCCACTTTAGACGTTGTTGTTGTTGTTGAACAAACAATATAAACTTGTCTAACCACAGAAGTGAGTCCTATGCTAGGAAAATGACGAAGCGGTGGCAGAAATTCGGAAACATGGGCGGTAATCCAGCATATCAGATAAAGTATGGTCCTCAATCAACCCTGTGCACTTCCATGGTTGCAGGATAAGTCTTTTTTCCGTTCTAGGGATAAGAACAAAATCGTGTTTATCATTCAACCTCGTTCTAAAGAAATATGACGATAAGGTAGAAGGTTTATTTGCTACGCGTTTGGTATGAAACCAGGATTAAGCATGATTTCTCCAACTTCCCATTCAGTTGAATGTGTACTGACTGTGTACTGACTGGGGAACAGAAGTTTCCTGAACGACATCTCGGTACTAAATTGTTATCGAAGCAGAAAAGGAACACCACGTATAAAAACTGCTGCTGAGAGAATCGAATCTGCAATAATCTGCGTGAAGTTGGCTGAACACCTTCACACAGATCTAGTTGGATGTTCGCCTTCTACAACGAATCGACACTGATATATATGAAAGCAGAAGTAAGCAAAACTACTTTTAAAAAAGAGTAGTAAATAGCAAAGACCAAATAATGGATGTATGGAATTTGGGCCACAAGACACTGATGAGTTCATTCATTCTTGGTGAAGCATGTTTGATAAAAAGCAGAAGTCCTGAAGTTTTTTAACGACTAATGAATTACAAACATTTATGATTTAGCATACTTAGGATCCATTTTCATAAATATTAATGCATTGAAGGCGTCAGCACTTTTAAAATCTAGCGGAGCAATTGTTCTCCTTGTAGACTGTAGACTTGAAAAAAATCTGCTAAGAGACTTACAGATCGTCGCCATAGACAGCAACCTGCCTATATGAAGATCTGTACTAGCGGACCCAAATTCGAAGCCTTTCTCGATAAGAGATATCGAAGTTCTTCAGAGGTAAGATAATACTGCTAGGGCTAGGATATGTAATTAATAAGCACTAATATCGTAAAACGCCTTTAACTGTCCAACAAATCACTGGGTGAAAAATTTAATTCTGTTTAAATGGGCCGTTATTACGAAAAATTGCGATGGTTTCGGTACGTTTTCCATTTCATTGGCAATTTTGTAATCGATAAGGCCTTTTTTCATTGCAATCTCAAGATAAACGCGCTAGAACTTTTCTAGGACGTCGCCATAGGCAGTCACCGGCTTTTCTGAATTTGATTTGCGACTCGGTCGCTATAAGAGCGAAGAATATTGCTGGCATTGGTTTATTTTGAGCTCTGTGCGCCTTAATGGAAATGTTGTGCTCCTTCTCAGCTTGGCAGATTCTGTTAAAGGAAACTTTCTATGTATTTCATAGTGAACAACGAAAAACGTTCCAGCCATAATGTGTCAGCTAACCATTGTGGAATGGAAGAAATTACGCTAATGTTGGTAAGAACAACAGTGACGATATAAACGACTGTTCATCATTAAGCCGGGTTCTTTTTAAAGATAGAGCCTTATCTCAAGCGTAGCGCGCTTTTCAGATTGTATGATGATACCGGTAATAATGGCAATAATAATAATAGTAATTTCGCAAAAAAGTAATACTAATAATTTCACTGGTCTACTTTCGAAATATTATTTTCTTTCACATGAGCTCAAAATATTAGCTTTGCATTGTGTGCACTGATCGAATACTCTTGATTGATTTGCATTTGCTACTAAATGAACACCACAAATATGAAGAAAGCGTAAGCTTTTGACGTTGATCAATCCGAAGGATGCACGACGAGTTCAATACCATTCGCATCATCATAAAGTTGGTCGTGTACATATTTGGCCAACACAAAAACTTCCAGTGGCCTACTGACTTACCCATTTGGTATTTTTACTCTCTTATCTCTTGGTCCAATTTTCCGATCGGAAATGATAGAGGATTCGGTCATAGATTCCTCAGAATGGAACCATTAATCCTACATGTTTTGTACATCATGGAAACGGAAGGTGTATGTCTACAAGAACAGAATACGAAGGCCTATATATCTTGAAAATCCAATTACGTCTCAGGAAGAGTATATAATCACTTTTGCTATGCCCCATATCATTTTCTCAGTCATTTGACATCTTACGTGTATATAGTGAGCACATACAATGCTTCTAGCCTCTACTTTTTTGGTATTTGCATTAGCTGAAGGTCTGCCATCTAGTAACTAGACCAACTAGGCCGTCCATTACTCACTCTAAAGCCAATGTTTCTAAAAAATTGGACGGTGTCGTTAGTAATGGTACTACTCTTGCGAACGAGAATAAATCTCCTTTGTGGGAGAGAGAGAGATATATTGGAAAAGTGCATCGGCCACTTCTGTTACAAGCGTTAGAACATAAGACAGGGCTTCTATAACTTGACAGAAGCCCTCTACCATGAGCAGCGTAGTGGTTCCGTTCCATATTTGGGTAATGTCTGCAGAAACTGTGCTTACTTTGCACTACTTCGTCGAAAAACTACGTTAACGATGCGTAAAGATGTTGCCCGGACAGAAATCTCTTGCATGAGGCGTGAATTCGAGAGGGGAGCGAAGCACACGATTCCGAAGATAGATGGAATGGGCGACGATATGTGAATAACTGCACTCATTCCTAAAACTACTAATTACAAAGTAACCGTCATACAGAAATTTTAACAACAAATGTTTACTCATACTATCACTTTTGAACGTGTTTAGTTCTATATAGCTGTCACTTAGTGGCACATGACCACCACTCGTCGCTTTCCAACCCCACTAAAAACCACTGTACCCCTGATCAGCCAGGAAATTTGTGAAAAAACGAACATGACATTAGTAGATACACTAATAAAACTCGAAAAACATTAACAGCTTGCGATGACAAAAATGACCAAAGTGCTCAGAATGATTAAAAGAGAGAGAGAGTAGGAAACATGGTAGACAAGTGACAAAGACATAGTCACGGTGGCAAAATTAAGAATACAGTTCACTTATTCCTTGATTCCTTCATTAGTTTTTCTACTTACCTCCTCCCTTTTCTTATTTAACCGCGGCCGCGCAAATACTTATGAAGATGATGCAAAATGACAATTGAAAAGGGTTCAGAATTGATCAATGCCGGAGGGATATGCCAGGCATTCCACAACATCCACCATCGTTAGGAGTGAATGAATGCATATTTGGTCCACACAATGGCTTACGGTAACTCAACGATGTATTATCAAGCAAGTGTCGCTATCTTCTCAGACAAGTCTGGCACGAATTTACCGACACCACTAATAAAACCGAGGGGAGGGAAGGTTTGTCGGATTCGGAAGAGAGAACGAATCAACGACCAGTTGCGCATTGCAGGGCAGCTCCAAACATCGCATTACACACCACTTCACAAGGGTGGTATAAATGGTGAAATAATAATTTCAATTTTTGTTCAACTCCAGACTTCCATAAACTTCCGGTTTTGGGAAAACGGATTTACAGAGCCACTTCATCTTAGATCACCACTTCATACTCTTGTGACAAGAGGTGATGGGCTAAAAAGTGTCCCGGCCGCCGATTAAATTATAGCGAATAATTTTATTCGTCTAGAAACTCCAGAATGGATTTGCATCCAGAAAGCCTAGCGCTTCAAAAAAAAACAATGAAATTCAATCTGACAATACAAAATCGGTGTTTCGTGTGAATACAGGAGAAACTTGTAATCATTTTTATTTAATCTACCAGATCATCGTTTATTTTCTCGGAAAGAGAACCTTATAAATAGCATTCCCTTGCAGAAAAAAAAACATTAGTACTGAATATGGACTGCACGGTTGCCACTGGAGCCTAGCACGACTCCTAGGATGTGAACGACCAAGATGGACCAAAGACTAATCTGGCGATGAAAAACTACGAATGCCATTACCGCATTCATTCGTTTCCGCACCAAATGACCAGTCCAACTATAAAGGGTAAATTTTTCTCCTTCTTTTAAACTTATGTAAATATTTTTAAGATTCCCACTTGTGTTCTTCAAGGCTCGGGAGCGTGTAGTGTAGTGGTTACAGGTTCTCTGAAATATACATGTGGTCTTTGGTTCGATCCCTCGCCCCACGTTCATCAAGCATTCTATCACCCCAGGTTTGGGAAAGTGCTACCAGAGTTCTCTGGGAAGGTAGCAAAACTGACTTGATATATTGCTAGGCGCTAGTCATTTTATGGACCACATTTGCATCTATTTACTTCTACAGCACTACAAATGAAATCGAATGCATGGCGAACTCTATAACTTGATGAAGATCCAAAGTTTCATTTTTTATCTTTTACACTTAAATGCTTCGACGGTACGTTCATAAGGAACTATAGTGGCCCATTCGCTTGATTTTTTCGACCGGAACAAACCACGCCACCTTTTGACTAAGGTGCCACCAGGAGACCGATGGTTCTTGGTTCAAGCTGAGGCTTGTCTAAGTGTTCGGACCGAAATTTCGAACTTCTCCACATCTCACTGGAAGTGATAAATCCTGCTGTTATTCATAGTTTACTGCTCAAGAGTACAATGAACAGCAAGTGTTGTTTATTTTCAGCATTATATTTCGATCGGATTTTAAGACGTTTGCCCCAATATCAGTTGATTCGTCGATTACAACAGCTGAAAAGTAGTAACACAAAATAGAGTAGTGTAATAGAGTAGAATAAAAAAACAACTAGCAGTCAATAGGAGACGAATTTAACTTCAGTTAGTTCCAGCCTTATTTCTTCTTGTAAACAAAAATCGTGGACTGCTAACATCTTACACAAAGCGAGCTTCTTCAGTCGATTTATGTCATTGTTTTTGAAGGTAACAATAACACATGCCGCTCTAGTGCAACGACCAAGTGATGTTTGAGATCTGTAGCAAAGCGATGTGTAATAGATTGTCGACTAGACTTTAAGACCACCATAAAAAATATCAAAAACGTTCATCTTGTTTAATTCTCATTTACCGTCTATTATTCTCTCATTATAGGAATTAAGTGAAATAACACCGCAACGACGCTGGTATATGAGCAAAACTCGGAACTCCAGGCCAGATTCAAACTCGTTGTTACCCTTTCCGGGGTCTCACATATTAACCACTGCACCACCGAGGCCTTTAACTTAACGGTGCAATCAGCAGTCATCCGTCAATAGGACTCATCTACGGAGCAAGATAGGCATTAAATTCAGTTGTATTAAAATCGCAGTCGAAATCGCAATGTTTGAGTTTTACTTTTACTGTTTGAATACGGTAACCATCAAGCTTTACTGCCACATAAAACATGGACCAGCTGATCTTCCGACAACTTTTCCCGAGTGTCCTATCAATGTTTATATCAATATCCCTCAATGACAAACTTATGTTTTTCAAGAACTAACACGAGGCTATTAATACAATGTTTATTTCACAACAGGTCACGTATGCGCCGATTTCAACCTCATCAAAGAAATGATGGGTTATTTTGAAAAGTGTGATACTTGCAGTTGTTCTCGGATTTTTGAGGATGAGGGATATTTGAAGACAGGGACATAAAGTTAGCGCTTTCGTGTTCCATGTTCTAATTGGCACCTCTCCATAAATGAATAAAACTCTGTCGTTTACTAAACTAGAGTTGAAGAGAAATTGTGAGTCCATCTTCGTCTTCTCGAATACTAAGAAAACTCACACTTCTCATTTATTTCTTATTTATAGGATTAGGAAGTTTAGAAGCCTTAGTGCTGCCATACTGTAGTAAAAGATCATATTATGCCATTACGATTGATAAGGAGCATTTCTTAGGGAGTTCGAGTACATCGGTAACGCTCGTTATTTGATTCAAGCTCAACTTGATGATCTTGACGGTTGGCTTCCCATCATGCGTCTCACTGACGAACTATGAAGTACAGGTGAGCATAACTTTAGTAAATAAAATCCCTAGAGCTCATGTAGAGTGACTTTGCTCAGGTATGAATGAACGTTGCAGATAGTGCGTCAATCAGATTTAGTTTATAGTGCAACAACCAGATCTGGCTTACTACATTGTTAAAAAGTTAGTCGACTAATCGTCGTTAGAACATAGATTATCGCCGTCAGATGGCCACCACATAAACTGCGAAGTAGTTCCACATTTCCATCCGGAAACATAACTAAGAGTAAACTGATACGAACAGCCGCCACCATCCTGGAAGACACCTAGTGATTTAGCCCGGTGAGCGCCTTTAGTGATGATGAGCGTAGGAACGCGATGACAAAGCTTTCATAATTTCTTTCCCGGTTTCTAAACTGTTTCGTTGAACAACATCAGAAGTGAAAAGTCTCCTATGATCACCAGCGTCAGTTTTCACGAAAAAGGACCATTCACCTAATCAAGTGAGTCTATACACAACTATTGTACAACGATTTATTTGCTAGTTGTCAAGTTCAGAATAGCGAAGTGCGGTGAAATTGACTAAAATTTCAAAAACTCGCTCTACTGTCACTATCTTGAGATTATGGATTCGAAGAGTTGAAGAATGACAAGTGTCAAGGCTACCATTTCAAAAAGGTACTAGCCACTACATGCGGTTTCATCTAACAGAATTTCTGGTATAGAAAAGGACCATTTCGGTAAGAGAGTTGACAACATGGATGGAAAATAATAACCATTGAATGGATTTAGAAACTAAGCAGACACGCTCGAGGACGAACACACCTACAACACAGGCGAAACTGTTTGTGGCTGAGGTCAACCAGTTCTGAAAACGACTTCATAGACTATGGAACGATACTCATACACGTCGCCAACCATGAAGTAGACCACCACCATGGACCACGATCGCGCCCGCAGTAGGAAGAAACGAATGAGAAATACACTATTCGACGCTAGTGATCCAACTTAACACATTGTCGTGGGTGTGAGCCATACATATGGCCCACTGTGGGCTTTAACAGTACTGTATTTACATTATGAAATTTACTCATATTTCCACATATTGCTTGATTATTACATTGGCACCTATTACTACAATATTATATCCCTACTTTTCCATGCTATTTACTGGCATACAAAAATAAACCCAATTGAAAACTAAAGCAAAGTGAAATTTTATGTTCCTTCATCATCTATCAAAATATGTTTGCAAAAAACAACGACGAGTCATTAATCAAAAACCGATTGCGACTCCAAACCTTTTTCAACTGATCGCTGAGAAATGTCCCAAGAATGGACCGCATGCGCCAAAATTATGACAGTCAAGAAAATAATGAAGAAATGAAAGAGTACAAGAAAAAGTGAAAAAAACCATGTTTCCTCGCTACTGTGACGGATTACTAATAACATACTGTCAAATGTAGTAGTTTCTAAAGAGGGTACGGTAGATATGTGTAAATAACCACTTCTAAGAGAACAAATAAACGATAAAGCTCTCTGTGTTAAACAATCCTTCAGGGATATGTCAAGCAATCAATTTCATTAAGCACCGTTTGGAGGTGCTTGAATGCAAATCTGACTTTTACACTATATAACTCGCGGTGCGCCCCAACGGTTTACCGCCTCATCGTGGCTGGGAGGTGCTCCTGGGTGTCGGACTGCGATGTACACCGGGGGATTCATCACCTGGCAGGGTCTCCCAAGCTGGGAAGGAGTCCGGCGTTTCCACCAGGAAGCCTAGCTAAGAGTAAACCAATACCAGGATCCACCACCGTCCTGGTATCACAGTCGCATGGTGGCGAATCTCTCTTTGATCCACAAGGACTGTGACTACTTGTGGTGGTGAAGATCTGGGGCAAACTTTGGTCAGGATGACCTTGGGATTCCAGAGAACTATAATGTCTTAACCAGCAAATTTCCAAAAAATGGAGATTATGCTGGAGCACGCACAACCAGTGAGAACAGGCCATTCAAGTAAGTAAGTAGGTAACACTCGCGCTGCCCTACCGATGTATCGAGCCAGTGCTGCTATCCACCCGGACAAATTTGGTAATAATTTTCCCACCCCGGAGTGCTGCAGTAGGATCAAGCAGCAGTGTCCTTCTTTTTCCAGAAACTTCTTAGTAGTAATGGAGATGCGATCCGATCTGAGGAAAGACTTGGTGGGCCACGGGCGCGGGAATTGATCACATGTGTTTTGCAGGCGATCGCTGCGTCGCACCCGTCCTTATACATAAAAAACCACTTATAGTCACAAAAAATTCTAAAACCTATCCAATGATAGGAATGAATAGCGTTTTTGTGGTATTCGAAATGGAAAAATACTATTTAAACACTAAAAAGCTGAAGAGAGCTCGTGATGCGAGTGATGATAAAACCGATATGGAACAACGAGAAACGTCCCTTGATAATATTGTCATCATGATTACGGCGTAGATCGTATTGCGCCTAGGAAAATACTGTTATACAAAAATGATTTAATCTTCTTAGAGACGAAATTCATCTTCTTCAGATGCTGAGTGAATGAGCTAGATTAGACCATACCGTATCCAGGACCATCACGAAACACTATATTTGATCGATTAGCTTGTAGACCTACTAAGATCATACCACCACATAACAAACTGTTTAAAAATAGCAAATAGGAAAGAAAACTTATAAGACAAGAGATGCCACAGAAATATTATACATACTTATCTGCATTACTGCTTACTTGGATAGTTAAGCGGTCCGTCCTTACCAGTGGTTCGGTGCCCAGTAGATCTTCGTCTCCCCCAATGCTGTCGTCGTCCATGGTTGTGAACAGCTTCGAGCATAGTGACACCGGCGGATCCCACTTCGTGATTAGCAAGTCTCTTCCAGTGTTCAACACAACCGATAGACAACAACTACAAACACGTCCTCTGATCTTGTAGGTGGCCATCCTAGACAGTCTTTGCGGCATCCTCCTGGAGTTCATTTTGACGCTATCCTCGCGCATCTGAAAAATAACGAAATGGTGTATCCTTGATGATGCTAAGATATTTGCAAAACTCCGGACCGCAGGTGTCTGAGGTGGGGAACGAACGCGCTATTGTCCTTTCCGAGGAGCAACGCGTTCACCACCACACCACGCGGGTCCTTCGTTTCGCCTGTCTTTCAGCTAGTTCTATCGATCTTTTTAAGATTTTAAGATTGTTAAGATTGTGATATATAACTATAGCCTCAGCTTAACTGGGTGGTTGCCGATTTGGGCTCCTCAGATCAATCCCGCTGACGAGTGATAGCTGATGGCAAAAAAGATCGATAAAACTAGCTGAGAGACAGGCCAAACGAAGGATCCGTATGGTGTAGTGGTGAATGCGTTACTCTCCGGAAAGGACAATAGCGCGCTCGTTTCCCACCGCAGACACCTGCGTTCCGGAGTTTTGCAAATATCTCAGCGTCATCAAAGTCATATTTCGCAATGCATACCCTGCCGTTAAAAAAGAATAGGCAGTAAATAAAACGGTTAAAAATGGTGTGTAATCGTAAGAGCTGGCTGTAGAAGGAGTCCTACGCCCACCCCTTACCTTATCTGCGATTGTAACGAGGATATGGAAAGAACGTAGAAATCCTTCTTTATTACTAATTGCTAAGAACTTACATAATTTGGCTATGTATCATGAACGTCATGACAGGATCAGAGTGCATTCCTAAAAAAGAAGATAAGACGGTTGATTTACGCACAAGGGATAAAGGATGAAGCTCTTGGCATTGATCACTCCCTTAGGGATGTGCTATGCATTTGACTTCACCACGCATCGCTTGGATATGAGTGAATGCATATCTGGTCTTTACAATGACTCTCGGTAGTTCATCGATGTATGGAGCTAGTGCTGCTATACTCCCAAACAAGTCTCGTACTAATTTACCGACCTAGGAGGGTTGGAAGGCTTGGTGGACCAGGTGCGCAGAAATGGATCCCATGTGTATTACAGGGCGCCTCCGACCACTGCACCTCAAAAACAAACGACGGAATTTGAAATGGAATAATTTTGTACGCTATCAAAGAGCAGTAAAATGGAGGCAATTCATTGCAAAAATTGTCTAGGGTAGTTCTATTAACAGATGGATTAAAACTGCACTGTTTTGTGTATGGTCAACTATGTTTCATGTTTTTTTTCATGAAAATCTACTCAAAGAAGTTAACCTGCTTGTTGACTTAAGCTTTACGGAAGTGGGTAGTATCTCAGGGTCTTGTGTTACTGCTCTGGTGGTAAGTGTAGTGCGAATTTGTCAGCAGACATAATACCAGAACGCTTCCCATCGTTTTCTTAGCCATCTGGATAATGATTTATGGCCGAAGCAACACAGAACATACATCCAATCCGCATACACATAAGCATGTATGCATATGTATACACGAATATGATTACATGCACATAAAGGTGCCAACATAGCAGAGACAAGAAGACTACCTCCTGAACTTATTTGGACCTGAAGGTAAGGTTCACGCGGCTAACCGTCCCGTACATACCCGATTTAGTCTAACAGGGATCTCGTCTCATTCGACAAGGACCTGGCGCAGTCCAGCGGGGATGTGACGCTGTTCGGTAGAGATCTTAAGCCGCCCTGTAGTAACCTTAAACCGTCTGCTTATCATCTGCTATTGTCTGTCCCCGCGGCAATATCAGACTCCAATCAAATCGCTTAATATCTCTACAGACACAATCAAATGAAGCTTCCCCGGGACAAAGTCGATCCAGACGAAAGAACGACATTACCTTCATATTTGAACAGCTCTACTTCTAACACAACTATCGACCTTTACCACATAAGCTTCATTTTGCCAGAATATTAAATACAGAGGTTCGGCAAAAAAGCACAATGAAAAGACACTTGCAGCTATGACAAATGTAACACTAGTTGATTAAGCTGATGAAGTCGACTGAACTTACCTTTCTATAGGTTACAATATTCCTTGCTCTTCTTACCAAGTACTTATCGAGAGCGTTTTTCTTAATGTTATCTCACAAAATACTTCTCTCATCGGGTGCTTTAATAATTACTTCGCCTAGAATACTTGACTCTTTCTTTATTCTGCTTTTAACATGGCGCACGTTTCATGTGTTCTCGAAATGGATTTCTGCAATTAGATACCCTACTGGAATAAAGGATAAAGCATAAAGCTCTCGCCGTTGATCTATCCCTGAAGGCTGCTCCATGCATTCGACTTCATTAAACATCGTTTGAAGGTGATTAGATTCATATCAGGCCTTTACAATGACTCGCGGTGGCCTACCGATGTATCGAGCCAGTGCTGCTATCCTCCCAGACAAATCTGGTACCGATTTGTCGACTCCGGAAGAATGGAAGGCTTCGTGAGCGCGGGATCGATCCCATATGTATTGCAGGCTGCCTCCGACCATTGCGTTACACGCACCACCACAATAGGAATTTACAAGAATAACGGAATAAAATAGCTCCCCTAAAAACGAAACTGAAGCATCTGGATAACAGGATAAGCAATGTTAGGTACCTATCAAGTAATAGTATCATATCCCCAAGACCGACTTCCTATTACCTCCGCATTGATTGATAATTAATTCCAAACATTCGAAAATGGACCACAAGGGGCAGTGATTTTTCATCACGCGTGACCTAGCGCCATACCTTAGGCTGATCCAATGACCTGACACAGTCCTCGCCCATGTATTACACTGTGCAGCTGCTCTCCACGAACTAGCTGAAATACTTGCAACGAATAAACGGTAGGTGTTTAAACGAAGCTGTTTCTCATGCGAATGCAAATTTATTTGTTAAGTTTTGCCTGCTGGGGTTATCAAAGTGTTTAGCTGAGTAGATCGCATCTCAATTTGACCTTTCCAAGCTCTGAAAAAAGCGAAACCGCCGAAGCTTCAGCTGCTGTATCCTAATTAATTCTATAATTTCGACCTCGTGTCTGCTTATTGAAGAAAAACATCGAATTATTAATAGTATCATATTTCATAGATCCATCGAAAGACCTATCTTCTTAGTTTTCTATTCATGCAAACTAAATTTTATGTAACGCATCTTGAATCCAGTGCATAACCGTCTTCAAACGAAAGTTCAAGTTTGGATGAATTAATCCTCTCTACAAAGCATAATCAATAATGGCTGTGGGGCAAGGAATGCGTAGTGGTTAGTGGTGCCGTCGAGCAGGAACCAAAGGCGTTAGTTTGACTCTCATTTCTCAATGATCTCCTCCAATCCATGTGGGACGTCTTATCTCGGGTATCTCCAAGATTGCAAGGAAAATTGACTCGACCAGCGATCTACGTTATTCATAAAGTAGATGAGATTCTCAAGCATTAACCGAAAGAACCCACGGAACGTTCGCAGACCTTTGTGGACAAAGAACGCGAGGAAACGCATCGTGTTCAAGAAGCGCCGAGACCTGTACAGTAAGTGTGATGACGGGTCATGTAGAAGAAAAACAAAAAAAAAGCAGAAAAATGAATAGAACTGTTAAAAATTGCCTTTTTCACCCTTTTGTGAAAAACATGAGGAACCGATTTTAGTTTCATGAAAAAAAGCTTTATTATGAAATCCATTCAAAATTATTTCATAGCACAGACATAGTACGTCAGTAGACGATTGAGAACATCTAAACTCGTAAAATAACCATAAGGATAAGGAAAAAACAACAGATATATGATTTATGCCATATCGATAACCACGTTAAGCTGATCGTATACTATAACTAAAATACACGGTATTCTGAAAAATTGTAAAAGTAAGGTCGAAATGGGTCGAATAAATCCAGAACCGTAAAGCTAAGAAGGGTGTTGGAACTTAATTACCAAACGTTTCGACCTCCATGGTACAAGAGAAGAACTCAGAAAGTACCAAGTGCACCGGCGGATATCAAATTCGAACGTCAAATGGCATTTCTCTGAAGCCACAAGCATGCGTGAATTAGGCCAAAAAATAACGAAGAGAGGAAAACAATAAGGCGTTTAACCAAAGTGACTGCCAAACTGAAAACAAGAAACGGTGTAACAATCGCCTTGTGCGTATTATGAGAATACCTTAGCACAATTTGAAAAGAAAAAAAAAACAGATATGACCAATATAAAGTGTATGGGAATATCTGCTACCTTCAGAGTGACTGCTGTAATATCTTACTAATAACGCAAAAAGCGAACAGCCAGAGTTCAATCACTGTTAAGAGATAAAAGTGATGTCGAAAATCTGACGGCACAAAAATCGTAATATGCTAAAAATCAACGTAACAAAAGACACCTCAAAAAGCAGTGGTTGTAGAGAAGATGAACATTCCAGCGAAAGAATAAATGGCTCGAATAGTAGTAGTATGCAAACAGTTTACGTAACATGGACCACCTGATTGAGCAATTCTGAAAGGATGCGTGCTGCATCCTTTGCAGCAACCTAGAAAGTTTAGAATACAATAAAAATTATATTGGACATAAACTGATCTGTTGGTTAAACCCCGATTACTGTCATGTTTAGTACAACCACAATGGTGATGAGATATTCGCGAAGCTTGGACCCCGGGCCAGATCGAACCACGATTACCCTTTCAGAGGACTCGTCTTTTACACACTCTACCACTGAGGTCCTTGCTTTGGATTTCCCTCAGGTAGTTTTCTAGCTAACACTGCCAACAGCAATCACTCGTCATTGAGATCGATCTGGAGAGTACAAATCGGCACTGAACCCAGTTGAGCTAAGGCTGTAGTCGAAATCACAATGATAAACTTTCATTTGCTGCCTACTATAACTTTTTTACGGAGGGTATGACGTTAAAAGGAGAAATGAATGTCATTTCTGTTTTCCCTGTGGGATTCATCCAAGAATAAAGTATAGCTACACAACAGTTCAACTTCCAGTTAAATATCTTTTATGAATAGTGGGAAATAAGTGGATAATGGACGCGAATTTACACATGGGTTTAATACAGTATTGAACATAACACAGAAGACCACTTAATAACTTTTCACACTTACGCGGAAATAAGAACATCTTGTAAAAATAAGAATGAGAAAAACCATACAATGAGCGGAGTAGTTTGACAAGCCGCCTCGCGTAACACAGGACTATCAGTTCCAGTGGCCACTGACACCATCACTGGAAGCTCCGCCGTTGACACCGCCATGTGACGAAGGTTCGATATTCCATTGCTTTCATTGTGAACCTTAGTATGAAAACCTTTCGTTTCTTATATGATGGTTACGATGACTAAAAAAATTGCACAACTAATTAACGAAGCTGGCTAACGTGTATGCAATACAAAAACGACAACAGCTGATAGCAATACTTTTCAATGATGTTAATACCAATGACAATCACGATAGTAATAAATAATAACAATAACAATAGTGATGATATTAATAATAAAAATAATAATAATTACTATAATGCTGAGATATTTGCAAAACTCCGGACCGCAGGTGTCTGCGGTGGGGAACGAACATGTTATTGTCTTTCCCGAGGAGTAACGCGTTCACCACCACACCATGTAGGTCCTTCGTTTCGCCTGCCTCAGCTTGTTATAATAATAATAATAATAAAACTCCTGGAACCGAGGCTTCAAATTAAATCTTTCAGATTAATATATACCTCTTGTTCGCTGTCGGGCGTCTGAGAGACACTGCTAGCTGCATCCAACGGCTCTGATGGCGGCAAACTATGGGTCATCGGCGGTTGATGATGTTGTGGAGGAGGCATCCCAGGAACGAAGTGGGTAAATCTCCAAAAGAAATAACGCATTTGTCAACTGAATAAGATTAAGCGTTCCCGTAATATTCATCATAATAGCATAGCAGAAGAGGAAACGAAAGCTGAATTACGTATGGCGCTTGTCATGACTGCAAAAGAGAAATGTACTTAGGCAATACATGATTGCAAATGATTCTTGTACTGCAGAGTTTTCATGACCAAAAATAGAACTAAAGAACAAGTAAATGCACTATACCTGCCATGCATTGGAGGTGGAAATGGCGGTGGAAGACCTGGTGGAAGCATTCCTATCACAACAGGATTCAAACGAGGTGCAATTTGTCCAACTAAAGCCTCCATTGATATCACTGGTAGCACAAAGGGTACCTATAAACAGTAAACAAATTCCACGTTTATCATGGAAATCTTTGTGAGTAGCAAGTGGTACTGCGTTTCATCCTCACCACATGAAAAAAAAAGGAGGTAACAAAAATAATTTCCGATTAGAGGGATAAAAACCTACATTTAGCAGAGAGAGACAAATAAAATGAAATCAAGATCTATTTCCTAGAGATATTACCAGAAGCGCATCATATTTTGCCACGACTACACTGCACGACTCATAAGAGGTACGAAAAATCAAACTCGAATTCAATTATGCACCTAGAATTCTTGATCAACGACTAGGTTTTTGGTGTACCCACCTTGCCACCGCAAACCCGAGTCCACTCGCCCAAAGTATGGAAACGCTCTTCATGCTCAGTTCTTATAAGAAGATTGTCGTTAAAGTACCCAGATTGAGTCCACATCATCATCTCCTTCGCAGTATAGGGACCTAAGACAATATATACTTTGAAAAGAAAAAAGCTAGTAATGTAACATTTCTAATAAAACGATATGCCAACATTAAGATTCAGTGTTAGGTGACATTCTCAATGGCAGCAGTGACGAGTCCTTCTAACTTTTTTTCATTACTGCAGCTTTTGCACAGTAATACGTCACAATTTCTCACTTCCTGATTAGATCTACATGCCATCCAGTAAAAAGGATAAAGCATTCGGCGTTGATCAATCCCCGAGCGATGCATCATGCATTCGATTTCATTAAGCATTGCTGAAAGTGATTTAATGCATATTCCACCTACACAATCGCTCGCGGTGCCTAGTGATGTATTAAGTCAGTGTTCATATTCTCCCCGAGAGGTATGATACCAATTTCCCGAACTCGGTGGGATGGAAGGCTTGGTGAGCCATGGGCGCTGGGATCGGTTTTATGTGTATTGCAGAGCGTCCCCGACCACTGCGCCACATGCGTCCTGTCTCCTCAGGTAGCAAAAAAAACATAAACAGTTGCGCCCAAGTCTAGGAACGTATTAGGCAATCCAGCTTTGAAAGACAAAGAATAAAACCTCCCTCATACTACCCTAAATCCAAAGGTTTTGCGAGTTCCACATATAAGGAAAATTGTACGCAGACCGACCCACTATTCACGAAAATGTTCTCAGCACTAATTAAGTAAGGTCGATCCAACTAGGTGTAGCAGTTATATTCTACGGAGAAAAAATCGCTCGAAATTTAATAAGAAAGATTAGCCTGCATCGTGATAAAATGTTCCACTTGCTTAGTTAAGTGAAGGACGGAGTATGGAACACTTCTGAAGGCCTCTATTCAAGCTATCTTATTATAAAAATTAAGCCAATATAAACCCACCATATATCTCGTTGTCAGGGCCGTGGTAATACCATCGAACTTCTATGGCTTTTGTCATCATGGTAACTTTAACCCAAACTCTGAATGCTGTAAGAAAAGCATGTAGAATTAATGTAACAAACAAACACCCTATCGATAAAACAAAATCGGACGTAAAGCCGTCTTAGATGGAAGGAAAAACCAATACAATCTGGAAGCAATTTATGCAGAATCACCAATCACAATGAAAGCACTAAACATAAGAACAACCAATGATAGTTTAATCTTCATCATCAGCGTCAAACCATTTCTCTTCCATATCGCGAGCACGAATATCATCACAGTCATCTAGCGTCACATCGTGGTCAATAGCATCGTAATCGAAAAATCTAGAACATAGAGTTTTAACCACAATGATGCCGAGATATTTGCAAAATTCCGGATCGCTGGTGTCTGCAGTGGGGTTCGAACACGCTGTTACACCACTACACCATGCGAGTCCTTCGTTTCGCCCTTCTCTCCGCAGTGTTATTATTGACCTGTAGGTGCTATCAACAACTGCCCGACAACGAGACTGATCTGGGGGAGAGGAGGGCACAAAGCGGTTTAAGAGAGTTTCTACACTGTGGTCTGCTTACTACGGCTTCTAGAAAACTCTTCACCTTTCGACACACTAGTTTCAGCAAGCATGTCCCTTTGGTCTCAAAATATGTTTCAGTTATCATGGTTACCACTCACAAGTAGCTACCTAGCAACCCTGGAGTTTTTTTGATCTGTTGCGAAGAGAACTTTAGTGGCCAAAAAAGGGAGAGCGGTATAGTTTTTTGGAAAAAAGCATTTCCTCGCAAAACATTCTGGGAATGTATCGCCATCATACAACAACGATCGACATTTGAAAACACTTCCAGCTGTGAATTTCAAAGATTAAAACTCTAGTAGCATCTTACATTACGTTGAGGCCACCACATTTCATGCAGCGACAGTGAAGTAGGCAACCTCTCCAAGAGATTTATGTACGTTAATGTAATATACGAAAATAGACCACCTCTAAACAGAAAATGTAGCGAGAAGTGAATGGAAATTGTGTAAGATTCTCCACAATTTTCGAGACAAGTATACATATGCATATTTATATGTACGCATATATTCACATAAACATGCATACATACATATACATTACGCACGTACATGTACATATATATACATATATGTATATGTATACATACATATATAAGTACGCTACTATGCCTACATGTTACGTATATGTACATATATACATACATATGTACATACGCCTATATACACATATATATTTTAAGCATAGTAACGGAATCAGAAGCCAGTCAACTTACCGCGAATCTTTGCCTGCCAGAAATCGTTCCTGCATGTACGCTTCAAATTCTCGGCGCAAAATATCTGGAGATTCATCCATACCATCCTCTAGCATTTCGGCATCCTGGAAAAAGCGGAATCTAGCAACCTTCCGTCGTAGACCAAATTTGTGCAAATTTGTCGGTTTATTGCAAATAACAGTAATACAAGTGAGACTTTTGCTTGGAAAAACTTGGTGCGTAGAAAAAAAGCTCGCTTTTTAACTGTAGTAGATGGCAAATTTTATTTCGTCTAATGGAAGAGTACTTTAGTGACTGAAATTACCATTTGTAGAGATATATGGAGAAATCTGAAACGAAATTTATACAATAAACCTACTGGATTATGTTAAACTGAACATTGATACAACTAACCTAGTTGTAACGAAACCACGATACTAAACCTCAGCTAGTTAACAATTATCAAGATTTTCGTGTAAGTGAGAGTTCAAGAATTGTTCTTCGGAAAATTATTGGCATTCCAACGGCCGACTTTCTATTAACCTCGGCACTGATCAAATGTGGTGTCGTGCATTCATCGACCATATGCGACTATAATCAGCTGTTCTAATCCTCCTCAGTGGAAGCCACGTAAAAAACGATGGGTTTCTCGACAAGCTGTTGATTGTGTGATTGCCATTTAGACTCTCATCTTTCCGCTTGTGTTATTAAAGGATTTGGCGTAGTAAACTGCATGTACATATACCCTTCCAGGCTCTGAAAAAGGCGATACTGCCGAAACGTCAGCTTTAACGGAATAAAGTATAAAGTACCATCTCGTGTTTGCTTAACAAGAATATCAAGAATTACTGTCAACAAACAATGGGTAGAGCGAGAAACGGGGTTGAATCGCCCATGATCTACAAAAGACTTTTTTAAAGTTGTTCTCTTTCTCTGTATGTCTACAGCATTCATGAATATGAATGCAGCAAAGTAATGAAAACTAACTCTTTTGTCGATATTTGGTAAGGCACTAGTGGCTAATATGATAATTGAATGAATACAAGTTCTCATTCTGTCAACAGCAGAAATAAAACATAAATAGAAGAAAGGTCTAGAGAACATAAAAAAGAGGTTATCAACATTTCAATCGCTCACCTCCTTACTTATTCGGTTTACTTCCGACCGCATTTCGTCGAAACCGTCATCAAAATCACCAGCCATCTCATCTTCTTGCGATGAAAGCATATTGCTGACATGGGCTTCCATACGTGAAATTTTCTCCGATTTTAGAGATTGCTACAACATGGAAAATTGTTCAAACCATCATTTATTACTTGCCTCGAAGCTTGAATATTAAGCAAAACACTGCCCTAGAATGACATAAAATGTCTGGACTACTACATATCAAGTAACACGTGACGAATCAAGCAAAAATAACCGTAATGATGCTGAAATACTTGCAAAACTCCGGACCACAGGTGTCTGCGGTGGGGAACGAACACGTTTTTACCCTTTCCGAGGATTAACACGTTCACTACAACACCATTCGGGCCCTTGGTTTAGCGCCTGTCTCTCAGCTAGTTTTCTATCTACCAAAGCTAGCCTTGCCATGGAAAACATTAGTAGGCAGCAAATAAAAAGTTAACAATGTAAAGTAAAAATACCTCTACAACGAAACAAAAGTAAAGTAAAGCAACAGGGCCAACAACAATGTATTTGTACAAAGAACCATGGCAACTTATGGTCGATAGTAGATAGTATGGATATAATTCATACCCACGGTGGGATACAGTAAAGTCTCTTCTAGAACTGTGCCATAGTCACAACCACTAAAGCATTCCACCTAATGAGAAATTATGTTTTAATGTCGCGGAAACAGAAAGCTTCCAGCCGGCGAAAAATTACTCGGATTCAATTTAGAGAACCACGTTGAACAGCGCGCGTCTGTTATGCGTTAATCAGTTGTAAATACAGGCTGTTTTGTTTCATTAATAGAAACTTCATTCAGATCTCAGCATTTTAATCGTATTTCCACACACCTCAAAAGGCTCATTTACCCAGATTCCCCTCCCTTCCACCCGTACAAAAAACATTCTACTCCGATTTCGGGGTACTCCCTCAGATTTTGCTAAAAAAAACAATGAGTCCTGGATTACGCACATGAAACAAAAGAAATATCGAAACGAATGGAGTTTACTTTTAGAGCCAGATATTCCAACCTCAGCATCCCTTTGCCATTCGGTGTGATGTTCATTTCGCCGCTGAGCGATTTCACGAGACGATTCAAATTGACACATCATGTTTGCCCATCCGCCCTCAACGCATTCCTCACGGGAAACCGATGGACGCAAGTTAATCCTATCTGATAAAAATATAAAATAAAAACATCCTACAATAAAATGGCGCTCTTCCACAGATACATGCTTCTTTCTAAAGCTTCACACCCTGAAGCCTGTATTAAGTTCTAACCGTTAACTCTTCGAAGTAACCAGCAAACTGGGTAATGTGTGAACAAAAAGACCAAGAAGTGGAATTCCCAACCTTGAAACAAGCATGATTTCTATGGCAAAGTATTCAATTTGTACCCAACTTATAACCTGAACAATCACGAATCATACAATATAGTGATCTAAAATCAGCTATATAATACGTTAAAAAAAATAAAGCTCTTGGTTTTGAACAGTCCCTGAGAGACGCGCCATGCATTCGACTTCATTAAGTCTCGTTAGAGGTGATTAAATGCATATCTGGCCTTCACAATGACTCGCCGTGGCCTGCCGATGTATCGAGCTAGTCCTGCTATCCTCCCAGACAAATCTGGTACCAATCTGCCAAACCCCGAGGGATGGAGGTACTGGTGAGCCTGGGGCGCCGGGATCGATCCTATACGTACTGCAGGGTGCCTCCTCCGAACACTGCGCTACACACACTATTTGTATATGTTTACAATGCGTAATTCATAGCCTATTCGTAATCAGTACACAGAAACACTTACATAACAAAGAAACACCATGTTCAAAGTGACCTAGCAAATGTACTGCAAAATAGAAGAAAAAGCAAGGTGTGTTAAGCAAGACCCTTAGCTTCTTTCCTAGAGGGCCATAAGATTTTCATAGGGGATCATAAAATTTTAACCTTTCATCATATAATGAGAAACTTTGTCGCATAAGATTTTTAACAGACGTTTAAGAAGAAAAACTTTGGTACCCCGCGTTTCTAGATTTAATGTATATCGTAGAACAAACTAAAACAGAGTCGGCAGCCAATACCCAGGAATAAGACAAAAAAAAGCTTTGTGCCACAAATTCTGGAAGCAAACCTTTCTCTTGAACAAACTTCCCAACCATAACGTCATAGAGATACGGCTCTCGTTCTCTCATCTTCTCATCTGAGAAATATTTCCCCTTCTCTTTGAGTTTTTGCAACATTAAATAACGACGAGTCTTCAACTGAAATGGAAAGTATACAGGAAGGAACCAAAGCATGTGCGCCAATTCAACAAACTGAGAACGGAAAACGGGACCAACATTTTGAGCATCCGATCGTCTCCTCTCGATTTGGCCAATCATGTAACCAACCAGTGGGTCAGACTCATCTTGGAATAGCACACAATCCTCACTGTTCATATATTTTCCATACCTATAATCTGAAAACAGTAAAGTCCTAAAGATGACGGATTTAAGGAATTTATGGTCGCACTGGGAAAAACGATACCTTTGAAGAAACAAGACCTTATTCGAGATTAGCAAATCGCTTAAGATCATTCGCTTGTCGTCCGCAGACAAATCTGGCTCGTCATTCTGCTGATGTCGGTAGAAAACGTCTGGTTCTTGCAAAATTCGTTGGAACAGAGACTCCGCTGTCATCGCACCGACGAAGGTAATCGAAAGCGAGTAACCACGAAACGAAAGTGGCGTTCAGTAATTCCTAGGGTTCAATCAGTACTTCTTCATCAGCTTCAAGTAATAAAAGACTAAATGTAGCGAGTAAAAGTAGTACAATGTAAAACTTTGTACGTGTAACGATAGTACAATGTCGAACGCAGAAAAATAGGCGGTACATCCGAAAACGCAGACAGTGCACGCCGAATTCAAAACGAATGCGCGCGAAAACGAAGTGCTTCACAGCATTGCTTCAAGACCAGTTAGTGACCATGGTTTTCTGCCACTTAACTTCTTTCTAGTTAATCACATTGTTTCAAGTAAGTTGTTTTAAGAAACTGTATACAATACATGAGCAGCAAGAAGAGCCTGGATAGCCCGTCTTCCACTGGTTGTGCGGGCCCCAGCGTAATTTTTATTGTTTCGGAGTTTTGCTGGTTTAGCCATTGTTCCTTGGTGCTCCGAGGTCAGCCTAGCCAAGGTCTGCCCAGATCGTCACCACCACAAGCAGTCGCGGTCCTTGTGGATCAGAGGGAGATTTGGTGCCATGAGACTAGTTTGATACCAAGGCGGTGATGGATCCTGTTATTGGTTTAGTCTTAGCTAGGATTCCTCATGAAAACGCCGGATTCCTCAGCTTGGGAGACCCTGCCGGAGAACGAATCCCTCCACTGCACATCGCAGTCCGACATCCAAAACTACTTCCCAGCCACGATGAGGCGGTAAACCGTTGGGAGGGCTAGTAAAACAGTGGTAGTACTTCTCAGGACCGCATTTTTATTGGGCATTTGGCAAATTACAATTTGTTCACCTCACATGGTTGTTGTGTAATGTTTATCTGACAGCCGTTGATGTTCCAGTGGATTTTACCTATGTCAGGATCTCCAATGGCCTTACTGTTTTGTAATGTTTTAGTTAAGCATGCAGTTCCTCAATCCAGCAGTTACACTCAGATCTTGATATTTCAAGAGCAACTTAAGAGTTGGGGGTTTTGTTTCGATGATTATGATATTACGAATTGATGAGCATATTATCTCAATATCCAGTATCCTCTCAGTATCCATAAATTAGAGTTGTTCTTGTCGTTATAAAGAAAAAAGGTGTCTCCATAGCAGATTTCTGAAGCGATCTGTCCTAAAGGGTCGGTGTTTTGAGTGATTGGGGCGAAACCAGAGGATGAGTGACTCATGCTGAAATATGTGAAGCTTTATGAATCCAGTTCTTAGATGTCTATTTATCAAGCAACATAGTTCTTCTCTTCTAATAACTTTCCAAATTAACGTGTAAATTCCAAATCTGATCTTTATCAGTGCTACTCGACTCCATCAAATCTAATTCTCTGTTTGTTCAATTTCGTTGCTTCCGTACAGACCCGCTACTTGTACGACGCGGCCGTCAGCTCGAAATACGCGCACGCAAAGTTGTGCGGGAGTGAAGAGACCTCTATCCATTCTCTGAGGTGCGAAGCCGTAGGGTGGAGTGAGACCAGAAACCCGCTCGAGTTCTTCGAGTGGAGGTAGGTCAGACCCCACGGACGATCACCGAAGGTGAAAATTGGCCTGACCCGACCATGTGCCAACGCGGTAGAATAGTAGAGGTCCGATGGATGTTCTACGGCTCAGCAGTGATATGCCGTGGACCCAATCGAGCGAAACAGTGTTCTTCGAGTGCAGGTAGGCCAGAGCGGGTGACATAGCTATAGTAACTATTGCCAGAATAGTTACCATTCTTTCATCATATCGTATATTCGTGGCCCCTAACATCATTTTGCGATCTTGCAGCATGTAAACGTTTTCACTTCGTCGAGAGAAACTTTGGTTGTAAACATCCTCTGTGATCCACACTCTTTATACAATCGGAACCTTTTGTGTGTTGCATCTGTTCCAAACCGTCACGGGTACGGTAACACGAAGGGGCATGGATCTGTCCGGCAAATCGTCCTCAGTTATCTGATCACGAGGGAGCTGGAGACGGAAGTTGATGGGTGTATTCGGTAAAGATTCTGGACCTGTGCCAAAGGACCGCCTCCTCCAGATATTTAAGTAGTCCCGTGCGTCAATACCGTATTCGCCCTCCTGTTCATCATGTGTAGTGCGTCTTGTAGTTAATCGAAGGTGTTCTCTCTTGTGCATGTGGTCACTGTTGTATGTTAACTTTGCTGTCATGTAACTCTGAACACGCTAACTCTATTGTGTGTTCACATTAACCATCGCAGTATACTCATACGTTTACATGCATTCTTTAATACGTTAGCCTAATCGCATTGTACTTACAAGTTAAAACATGGCCTCATCCCAATGTTATAACGAACTTGCATGTCGCCCTTAACGTGTTAACCTCATCAGAACCCACAAGCCTACATATACATATAATAATTCAAGAATAACGAAATATAAACATTGGTACAATACAGACTGCAATATTGTATCATGATCAATAAATGAGGGTAATGCGGGTTAGTATCTTTGCTATAGGCCAGTAAAACAGTGCCATGTGCATTCAGAATACCTCAAGAGTGTTACAAGATCCAGGAGCATTAAGGGATCTATATAACGCCGTAATACCTGACTCACAAACAACAATACTAAAGAGTCTCTCAGCTAGTTCTCATACAAAGACAGACCCGGATGGTGTAGTGGTGAAGTGCGCTGCTCCCCGGTAAGGACAACAGCGCGTGTTCGTTCTCCACTGCATACACCTGTGGTCCGGAGTTTTGCAAATATCTCAGCATTTCATACGAGTTATAATTCGAAACATAACCTGCCATGAAGAAGAAAAAGGCAGTAAATAAAAGAGTTAAGACTATACGTTATAGTTCGCTATTCAGGAGCGGTGTAAACCACATCGGTCTGGTAAACCAATGAGAGATTTATGCGATCACCTGTATCATCTGTCATTCCGTTGATTGTCAAGTGACTTGAGCAGGTGCCAGTACATATTCCATTTTTCGCTGTCATGTGCAAAAGCAACCCAGTGCGTTCTCCTTGATTAGGAACTCGCTGAGCATCGTGCCTTTCTTCCAGGGTTTTCTTCACGCTTTTTTTTCAGGATTATGACCATCGAGACAGTAGTCTTCCTGCAGCACGTTGACATTTCGGGGAATGCGTCACCAACGTCTCTTATCCATCGGTTGTCGTTCATTCACATTACGTGTCCAACCCACCTTATCTTCGACAGTTTAGCGTAGAGAACAGCATCTTTCATTTATGATCGCTGACGCAGCTCAGAGCTTCGGATCACTTCCCTCACTTGAGTGACACGGATTATTCCCAACGTGCTTTCGACTACTCGTTCAATACCGCTGAGTGATCTTTCGTCCTGCTTAAGCTTCGACCAGGTTGCTTACGCATACGTTATGGCAGGAAGAATCGTGCAATCGAAAAGGTGGAAACGGAGTCAGGTTTTTTTTCTCCTCATTACATCTTCGATGCTCTTGAAAGCCCCACAAGTCGCTCTCTTCCTACTGCTTGGCTCTGGAGCTAAGTCGTTCATCATGATTTCCCGACCTATATAGAAGGAACCTGAGAATTCGGAAACATTCATTCCGTTGTGCGTTAATGAAGCGTACGAAATCAATCCGTTCCTCATGAACATCGTTTTTGTGAGATTTAGTCGAAAACCAATCTTTCTACAGGCTTTACCAAAGTCGGCAAGCATCCGTTCCGCTTGGCTAATGTTTCGTGTTATAAGAACGGTGTCATCGGCAAGGCGAAGATGGTGTAATTGCCGACCATCGATTTCCACTCCCGTTTTGTCTCATTCCAATGTTGGCATGACTTTCTCGAAGGTAGCGATAAATAGTTTTGGCGTGGTAGTATTGCCTTGCCTATTTACTCTTTTGACTTTGATGTTAATATCGTTGTGGAATGGTAGAGTAATTTTTTGGTAGAGTAGTATTTATAAAGAGTAATATTTTGGTAGAGTAATATTTATAAAGCTCACCAAGAGAGAAAAATTTTTATACACTCAGTAGGGATGCCCTGGCTATCTAGAGCATTCATAACTGCTTCTGTCTCAGCTGAGTCGGAAGCCTTCTTAGAATCGATAAACGAGAGACAAAGCGGTCTCTTGTACTTTCTCGATACATCAATGTCTTGTTATTGTGTGATAGTGGTCCAATCCTTTCGAAACCCTGTTTGCTCACATGGCTGTCCTTCGTGGAGTGCTCAGTCAATTCTGTTTAGGATGATTCGTGTGAAGAGTTTGTAGACGGCAAACAGTAAGTAAATTGGCCGATAGTTGCCGTTACCGTGGAGTTCATTCTTCATGAACAATAACACGGTCTTGGTCGTCATCCATTGAATGGGAACTTTGCTTCCTGACAGATGACAATCGAAAAGCAGAGCCAGTGCGTTGATGAGAACTGGTGGAAGATTCTCCAGATGTTCAGGTCTTATGCTCTCCGGACTTAGTGCTGTTCGATTTCTCACCGACAAAATAGCACGTCGGATTTTCGAAGATAGAATCTGTGGAGCGACATATCCGTCCTCCTTTATATCGTATGAGGGCTTGGCTATTGAAGAAACCTGAGGAGCAATCGTGAGTGATTTTTTCCATCGTCTTTCTGTAAGGTGTAACTCTTCTGTCCGAGTGTCGGAGTGCAATCGTCTTGGTTTTTTTTTTTATTTATTTATATTTATCAACCTCGTGTAAGCTTATCAAGAAAGAATACGTCTTGGTTTTGTTTTTAACGAGCCTTCGGTGGGTTTTGCGAATGCTTTCCCCTGCTTCTGCATGTTCGAACATAACTGCTGCTCCTTTTTCTTTAAGATCTTTCATCGCCAATCTGCATTACTTCGCATAAGTTGGCGGTTGCTTGTAGTTCGTGCGATTCCGCTCTGGCGTAGCAGCTCGAGTATTTCTGGAGGCAGACCTTTCTTGTCGACTGGTGACTTGAACTGTCAGTTTTCATAGCGCTAATGTGAAGAAGTTCAATGAGACGATCGTATTTCTCGTTGATGTTATCGAGAACGGCATCTTCCTAACAGCCGACTAGTGACTTGAGTATGTTCCAGTTTATGGTATTTCAGGACCTTGCTTTTGAATTTATTGGTTTCTTCTCTTTTCCACGAGGAATCAAATCTTGCGCGAAAAAGGCGATGGTCTGATCATTCCAGCGATTTAGCGATTTGCGATATAGGCAGGCTAGAATGGTATTGGAAATTTAGCTGCCTCTCCGTACTTGTCCTACCCAATGCTGCCGTACCAATCCTTTTTGAGGGTCAAGGGAATGAGGCCCACTTATTTTGCTGTGTTCAACGTTTGATACCCATGTATAGCTTTCTGAGCTCTGATCGTGGAGGCTGGGCATATGGGTTGCTTGCCTGTCTGTCCCAAAGTAGACGTGGAACTCATTTGTAGCATGGGGCTCCTACCACCTCCCATAAACACTTCCCTGTGATTTGATCGCAGTCTTTTGGTCCAAACGGCTATACAATCCGCATAAACGAGAACGCACCCAGGGATCCATGCATGAGTGCATAGTCGTAAATATAGAAAATATGAGCGAAATTGGCTTAAAAGAAACAGGGACTCCATTGCGCGGATCCATCTGAGTCTCAGGGAGGCGAACGTCGCTAGCGCCACGTTGCCTCGCGACTAACCGAAACAAGATCACTCTATTAGGGAGTTCCGCGGGATCTACGCAATAAGTGGTAGATTCGTGGGATCTCTGAATAAGTGGAAAAGTCTGTAAGACTGTGCATTGTAGGCTATTAAAAGAGTACTGGGTAATGAGGCAGCTACTTCTTGAACCCATTCTGCTCGTTAACTTAAATCGTTCTTTACTCCCTACATTTGCACATTTAATTTTTTACGTGTTTGCTCTTTCCTAACTGTTGTATCCTAGATGAACTAGAGATACCACACTCTATCGGACACAGAGCTCTACTCTCAACACACCATCTGAAGACACCTTTCCATTTTTAACTCCTTGTTCTCAAATGTTTTACGAGAAGGTAACACGAGGTTGTTAGCAGACACATATTCAGCTAACGTTTCGACGTCTCCGTCTTTTTCAGACCCGAAGATCTGGGTTGATGGTCCACAGTTCTTTGTCCTCTTTATGCATTGTCTCCGCCGTCACATTGAATCAAATCTTCTTTTGTGGAGCACCGTTCAAATGAGGCAAGCTAAACCGGCAGCGCTCTTTCAGCGGACAATCCATCCTGCAGCAATCAGCGTTAAATTAGCTGGCATATAGCGAGTATCAAATCAGTATTTTTCAAACCGTCGTCATTTATCCTCGGCATTATTAATCAATATTTTCTGGAGTATAAGGTGTTGATTATTATTGCGGAGGTTAAATGACGGTCAGTTTGAAAAATACTGATTTGCTATGCATGAGGTCTAACGGCAAATAATGCGTGATACTGATTAGTATTCACGTCATCTAAACATCACGACTGCTTGTGATTTGTGAATTTTTTAAAGTTAACACACAATTGTAAACTTTGGGCAGAAGCTCATTAATCGCCAAGAGTTTTTCTACTTGCTTGTGAAAGCAAGGGGTGTGGGATTTGGAATCAATTGTTTTCGAGTGTAAAGTCTAAAGGAAGTGAGGATCGTCTTGTAATATTTATTCAAGCACCAAGTCTTTTCGAAATCAAAAGTCAACTGTAAGGATTCTGAGATATGAGCAGAACTCAGAACTTTAGGTGGCTTCGAGCCAGAACCGGTGTTTACCCTTATTAAGTCTCACTTCCTGTCCAAACAAACCGAGGCCTTTGTTCTACCTTTCTCTTGGGCAGTTTTGTGACTCCGTCGGTGCTATCAGCAATTACTCCTTCATTCGATTGGTGAGGTGGGTAGCGCGTAAGCGCGAGGTAAGGGTAATTGCCGGTTCAAAGCCTAATTGAAATTCTGAGTTTGTTCATATCTCAGCATGCTTGTGGTCTTATTTCACAAAGTACCCAGCAATGAAAAATAACCAGTGAATAAAAAGTTAGGACATTATAAAGAAGACCACTTTAATAAGGTGGTAGTGACCGTCCTAAGAGTTACAGGTGAGGTGTGCCAGAGATTACGACCGCTCGCTTTTTCTATTACCGCTGTTAGTGTCGATTAATGCATTGAGCAGTGACAAAAGGAACACTGTATGAGGAAAATTCGATGAAAGATGAAGACATCGGGTTGATGATAACCGTAATAAACTTTGTCTGAAAATAATATACGTAGATACATGGATGCTTGGTTAGCGTGTCTTCACTGGTACTGCGGTGCCCAGCACAATTTCTAATCGTTCTCTCTCGCGCAGTTGTTGCTCATAGTGATGGTCTGCTTCGAACATGGTGACGTCCGCGAGACCCCTTCCGTAATCATTAAATCGTTGCCATCTACGAATGCAGATGGGTGACATTAGCAAAGAACACGTCCGTCCATCGTTTGGGTGGTCATCCAAGTGGACGCTTGGATTCTCTAGGAGTCCACTCCACTTTCCTTTTCTTCCATCTTTCATCTGTTTTTATTACTATGTGAACAGCCTGCGTTTCGCTATTGATGTAT
The DNA here is from genome assembly GCA_900624975.1 of Angiostrongylus costaricensis. Lineage (NCBI taxonomy): Eukaryota > Metazoa > Nematoda > Chromadorea > Rhabditida > Metastrongylidae > Angiostrongylus > Angiostrongylus costaricensis. The sequence continues at coordinate 31,272 of UYYA01004658.1, forward strand.
ATTTTTCTGTATCTTGAAGATGAAAAAGGTTTCAAATATCTGGGCTACGTATTCCTTATAGACGTTATGAGTGCCGGTTAAATTTCAGAAGTCATCGTTCAAGTCTGTGGGTGGTGCGCAGATTTCTTGACGTGGTTGAAGTATCATCACACGTTTCAACTCGATAATAGAGCACTGTGAAGGTTGCTGTATAGATAGTGAAGTTGCTCGTTTGTGCTATATTTTATGCCATACGGATCTTTTCGATTGTTATTGTAGCACTAGATCTCAAAGTAGAGTAACTAAACCGCTTATGTAACGATAATAACACAATAACTTCTATGATGCTGAGTTATTTGCAAAATCCGGACCGCAGGTGTCTGCGGTGGGGAACGAACCCGCTATTACCATTTCCGGGGGCTGACGCGTTCACCACTACACCATGCGGATCCTTCGTTTTGTCAGTCTCTCTGCTAGTTCTATCGATCACTTCCATCAGCAATCACTCGTCGGCGAGATTGATCTGGAGATCCCAAATCGCCAATGAACCCACTTGAGCTAAAGCTGTGGTTTATAATCACAATCTTAACCTTTTTATTTAATGCCTACTCTTTTTGATAGCAGGGTATATTTCGCAACATGCCCGCCATTAAAAACAGTAGGCAGTAAATAAAGAGGTTAAGATTGTGATAATAACACAATAGTAACGAGATGGCGATAATGAGACCTTAAATGTAAGAAATATAATGAGTAACGTGGCCAGGAGGTAGAGATACTATAGGGTGCAATAAGGAGCATTAGTATTGCCAAAATACCCTATATAATAGTGTTATAGTGAGATGATGGTGAACTAATGTTACCACACTTTACTCCCCGGAAAGGATAATAGCGCGTTCGTCTCCCACTGTAGGCACCTGCGGTCCGGGGTTTTGCAATTATCTCGGCATAGAAGTTATACCACACTTGTTGGCCCGGGAGTATGGTCGGGCGGGTGTGGGATAAGATATTGTAATGCACCCACGGATCGATAGCGGATCTACGGATCTGCGGATCGGTGGAAGCTAAGAGATAGCTAGACTTGGCTGAGGATTATTAAGTAGACACACAGAGCGCAACAATAAAGAAAAATGGGTGTACATATAATATACAGGTAATTGAAGTGCTAGCTCGAGAAGGGAAGTTGCAAAACACTGTGGAATAGGAGCGCAGCCATGAAATGCAGCTTGTAGCGGCGATTTTATTTATGCTAGGAAAGATCAGCATAGTAGTAGTACTAACTATTCGGGGAATGATTATTATACTCCACCCGACCTAAGATAACAATTTAGGTTCCGTGCAAAGCTTAAGAAGTGAATAATTGGAATAAGCTCACAGCATGTGCTTGACAAGGGATGGAAGATGGCAATCTACGACTTGTTAGTTTACAAAAAATTTTTGAGGGCGAGGGCAGTATGTGCTTTTTGGAGGAGGCTGTGTGGAAACATCGGTCGAAGTCCCTCTCGTCGGGCAGTTTGCTGAATTGATTGTGTGGTATTCATTGGAGAAATAGTATAAAGAGCTATCCAGAAATAGAGTACGAGAGATGTAGTTGTATGCAGTAGAATTAAGTAAGTTGTGCCGGATATTACATGTGTGAATTTGGGGAATTGTGCTGGAATAGATAGCGGACCGCGTATTAGTACACAGTAGAATAAATAGTTAGTGTGCGACGTTCTCCCCATTGGTTGGGCCTCGCCTCTTTCAAATGATATGGATGCTCCGTGTCGCGGATCCAATGGAAGTGCATCTTGCAGATTTTTTGAGATCTCGTATACTGGAGGTTTTTGAGCTGGTTCCAATAACTTTTTCCACCTATACCGATGTAAATTCTTCCACAAAGCCCTTCTACAACTGGCACTTATTACCAACCGTGTTCGGTGTTTTGCAATAAGACCAAGCTTCAGTGTGGTCTTTTCGAGCAATCTCTCACTGGTAATGGAGATACGTGCTGAAGGTCTTGTTTGAAGGACCGAGGCAAGTTCGCCACAAGTTTTGAGTCCGTCGATAAGCAGCGTGTAGTCCTCGGTCGGGTCTTCACTTCCCTCCCAGTCTATGAGGAGAGGATTTTATTGAGAACATCCTCATCATACATGGTTGCTTTAGTTTTTCTTGGACGGTAGCAGGATATCTTTTCCAGTTCTTGGCCAAATCGAATCTCCTCACGGAGAAGGCGGTGACCAGAGCCAGTACAGGATTTGAATACTACTGAGTTATCAAAGAGGCACCATTTTCTCTTCGTGAGAATATTGTCGATCTCCGCATAAGTCTTGGAGGAGGAGATCCCCATGTGCATAGGCAATCTTCTCTCTTCTCGAAAAATGAATTTTATGGATGTGCGCCAAAGCCGCCTCTGACATTCCGTAACGTAAATTTCCCTCTACAAAAGACACAGGTTCCGTTATCTAGTCGTCGTACGTCGGTTTCTTGCTTTTCGTCTGTTGTAGGGCCATCCTTCTGTTTACCGCTTAATCGTGGTGGAGAGGTGCTCTTGGGTGTTGAGCTGCGGTATACACCGGGAGGATTCTTTCTCCCGGAAGGGTCTCTTAAGCTGAGAAGGAGTCCCGCGTTTCCACCAGAAAGCCTGGCTCAGAGTGAACCAATACTAGAATCCACCGCCGTCCTAGTATCAAGCTAATCGCATGGTGGCAAATCTCCCTCTGATCTACAAGGGAGGCGACCGCCTATGATGGCGGCGACCTGGCGCAGGCTTTGGCCAGGCTAATCGCAAGACTCCTGTGAACCGCAATGGCCAAACCAGAAAAACTCCAAAAAGTTGGAAATTGTGCTGTGGCCTGCACAAGCAGTGAAAACGTACCATTGTGCTATCCAATGAGTAAGGCGACGTATCGAATTTGGTGCAATCAGCGGCTTCAAGAATAACGTAAAGATCGATTTCTGAGGAGAATGTTCTGGTGGCACATGAGCAGAGCAAGGAGCAGTCTTCATGGCGTGTCATGGGTGTGCTCGCTTGATCCTTTTTCAATTACGTCCTGTTCAACTCCAGATTTTATCGCACCTCACCGGTTGTTTCACCACCCACCCCCGCAAACGAGAGCACTACTAGGTGGGGTACAGAGGTTGTAATTTTGCTGTTTTAGCCATTGTGAATTCTTGGAATTCTGAGGTCAGGCTTGCTGAAGCCTTCCTTAAGTCGTCAGCTCCCCAGGTAATCACCGCCCTTTCATATAAAATCGGCTATTTGTAGTTATGAGGTGATAGAAAGTAGAAAGTAGTTATAAGTATATATACTATGTATGTATATACTGTGGATTACCTAATAAGAGTGGATTTTTTCACCTGACCAGAGTTCACATCTACTGTGTGGATACCAGCACTTTCATATAATTCAATTCTTCACTTTCATCATCCATAACAGTCTTCGAACCTTTTGTAATAGGTTTGACTCTTTCCTGTGGTCTTCTCCTTTTTTATGGTCGTTGGTGGATGGTGGTCAAGGAATTCTATCAAGAATCCTGGAATAACGGTGCTAGGGCGCCTTTATATGTATTTAGGAGAGTTGGCTGGCCTCAGACAAACCTGGCACAAATTTCCCGACCCTGGAAGGACGTACGGCATAGTGAGCTCGGAGAGGGATCGAACAATCACTGTACTCAGGTTCAATAGGACTGCTAACACTGCAATTATTGCGGTGCAATATTATTCTTGTTCACCATGAACTGTTAATTTCTTGTCACAGTTAACCTATAAAATTGACAAAAACGGATTTTTTTCCCTGTTAAGTTCGATTGTTTATTCTGCGATGATTAGAATTTGGTGTCATTATCCTGTTTTCGAATCTGTGGTGTATTGGAAGAGCTTTCCCAAGCAAAATTGATCGTTGATTTGTTTTAAAATCTCCTCTACAGTCTTCATCACTTGGTTAACAGTCTTTATAAGACCGAGCAATTAATTATGCAATTACCCTAGTCAAAGTCTGCCCTGGTCTTCACCGTCACAAGTAATCGCCGTCCTTGTGTATGAGGGAGATTTGCCACAATGCGACTAGTTCGATATCAGGGAGATTTGCCATCATGCGACTAGCTTGATACTAGGACGCTGGCGGATCCTGATATTCATTTACTCCTAGATGGACTTTCTGATGGAAACGCCAGCTCCCTTCTCAGCTTAGGAGACCCTGGTACAAGGATGAATCCCCCCGTTGTACATTACAGTCCTACACTCAAGAACATCTCGCAGCGGTAATGAGGTGGTAAACCGTTGGAAGGATTGCTGTAATAAAGAAAACGAAAACAAAAAAGAGTATTTAAGAAATTCACTGATCATCCTGTAAGTGTCGCGTAAAGCCGAATAGATTCATTTTCTCATGGAAAATAGATCTTCCATATATAAACATCAAGCACTTATATCGTATGGAATCATTGGTATGTATTAAGAAGTAATCATACATAAATTCTTATATGCACTTTTCATCTGAGAGTTGAAACTGAGAGTTTCTCTGGTATTCACCGGTGGAATATAAGATCAGTGGATTTTCAACAAATAAGTAAGGAAAGAAATGTAGTAATTTAGCGAACTATACAACTGTAAACTACCACAATATAAAATACCCGCCAAAGGTTGCCTGTTCTGGTTTTAGAATCGGTCTTCCAACACTGTTTCTTTACTAAGTGATGTACTGAAGTCCACACTTTTCAATTCGGCTTGTGACGTTTCAGTCAGTGGTACGAGTTCACGCTCTAGTCCATCGTTAGGTTTTTGTTGTCTCTCTTCATCAACTAGCGAAAGTCCTCTAGCCCAGTAGATTACCCATATGTCGGATAGAAGTGCGATGAGACACAGGCTACCATAAATAACATTCAACCTGAAAACGTAGCTGTTGTGTTCATAACATTTCGGATTTAAGGATTAAGCTCACGGCGTAGATCAATCCTTGAAGGATGCATTCGACTTCATTAAGCATCGTTTGGAGGTAATTGAATGAATATTTGGCCTTTACAATGACTCGCCGTAGCTTACCGATGTATCGAACCAGTGCTGCTATCCTCCCAGACTAGTCTGGTACTAATTTTCCGACTCCGGAGGGATGGAAAGCTAGGTGGGCCATGGGCGTGGGTGCCGATTCCACGGTGTGTTGCAGGGCGCCTCCGACTGCTGCGCCACACGCGACGTATTGGTTTCTCATAATTTTAACTTAGCTTGTAAATGAATTCCTTTAAAGTGTTCAGGTTTAACTTTATACTTTTATGATGAGCAATCCATTTTAGAGAATATGAATAGCAAATATTGGATTGGTTGCCTAGTTCCTTTCTGATTCCGAGAGACTATACCGTATTCTTTTTGGCTTTACACCGAAAATACCATTATTTTTTGTGACTTGGCTTTTAATATGTTAACAACTGACATACCGTATTCGAAGCCAATCAGTATCATAAATTGCACAGGCGCCAGTTTTATTGCATAGATTTTGCCACATTATGCAGCTCATGTCGAATATCTTACCCCAAAACACAGGTGATGGAAGTGTGGCTGAAAATACAACTTAGAAAGGCAGGCAGTATCCTCAATTTTTTTATTTCAACACTTTTTTTAAACCAAGGCTATATGTCTAAAATATTCTAGTAAGCAAAACCAACGTTGACGAAAAAGAAAACCGCTATATTAGCTTTAAAAACACCGGATAAAATTTATTCAGTTAAGTCAGTAGATTAACAGCTTATATCGAATCGATCTAGGAAATCAAAATCATTAACAAATATCACATTGAATGAATATGCGACAGCATTACAGCTTACAAGTATGCAAGCGTTATGAGATCCATTTTGCGAGTTTGAATGAATTCTCTCACAATTCTTTCATGTCTACCGAAGCAGAACTCATGTGGATTGGAGGGAAGCTTGCTTCCTTTCAAGCAACTTCATTTGATAACAACGTCCAATCGTGGTGTTGAATTATTCTTAGTTAGGACAGGACACGGGATGGAGTGGTCTCGTTCACCGGCATTGAGGGCTATATTTGATCATTACAAAACCGGGAAAACCATTGAGAGATAGTCAAAGGGGCAGAGGAAACAACTAGACAAATGTGTGGATGCCGATTGGTAAATTGCAGATGTTTTAGGATTTCACCGTTGGTTTCAATCAGTAGTTAGGGTAAGTAATGGAAGTGCCCATGGTTATAAAAAGTCAATGTTAACGAAGTCGATTAAAGATCTGAACTCAGAACTCACCAAACAAGCTGACGAGGAAGCCGTTAAAACCGAGGGAAATGCTACGATGTTCAGGTGGCACTGACCTGAAGAGTTTTTCAAAAGCATGGAAAAAAATTAACTCTTGCGAAATATGAGGGTATTCAGGATTCATAAAATTCAACAAAGCATCGATCAAAAAACAATACGTTATGATATCAAGTAATGGTGGACATCTCTAGAAGAAAACGTTCGAAAGCAACTTAACCTTGGATATAATTCTTTCTCGGCCTTGCATAGGATATCATGTAGGATTGGGACACAGCCAGCATAAGCCTACATATTTTTGCAAAAAGCAAAATTATGGGTTAGTTAATTTTTTTTTCAACCACCAATAGGCCAGCAGTTGGCCGTAATCAAGCCTCATCAGAAGTGAGAAATTCACATACCTAAGTACGATAAGCATTCCTGGTACAACAGACAAACCACCAAACAAGGCTCCGACTGCTTTATTTATGAAGAAAGTAAAGAATTGACTATTGCAGTGTTCTAAATAGAAAACCCATTTATAAGAAAAACTGTTAAATGAAGACTATTGCGATACAGAGTACGGTATACATCATCACAAATGGTGATACCGTACACCAGGATTGAAATAACTAACCAATTGGACAGTAATCTCTGCTAACCATCAGATCCTCCGTACCGGAGCACTCACATTCAGTGAACGCTAACAGTGCACCCTTATCAACCTGTAATGTATTATTAGAACTTGGAGAAAAAGTAGGTGAATATTCCAAAGTATTCATTCTTGTGCTTTTAACATCAATCTCCGTCTGGAAACCATCCGTGATAAGTTTGATTAAACTTCGGTGTTGAAATACTAGTTTATACTATAGCTCTACTTCTTAGAAAATAGGAGCTATTCTCCATAAAGAAAAGTAGTAAACGATTTATGGCAAGGCCTTGAAAACATGTAGATTACTTGGAAGTTGCAGATCGTGCGTGCGGCGCAGTGGTGCGCCTGAAACACACACGTGGAATCGATCTTCGCACCCATGACCCACCAAGCCTTCTATCATTCCGGAGTCGGAAAATTGATACCAGACTTGTCTGGGAGGATAGCAGCACTGGCTCGATAAATCAGTAGGCCACCGTGAGTCATTTTAAAGGCCCGATAAGCGTTCGATCACCTCCAAACGATTTCTAATGGTTGAATGCATGGCGCATCCCTCAGAGATTGATCAACGCCGAGAGCTTCATCCTTTCTTGACCGTAGATCGAACTGTAGTGTTGGTAATTAGTGCCGTGTACAGAATAATTTGCACACTTTGTGTGGTTGAGTCACCAATTTTTGAATTCGGGCATGTTTACTTGTTATGATTGGGTCAGAATTGTTTGGTTGGGCAGATTTATTCACTGCAGTAAAATCTCATTTAGAAACGAAGCTCGTTTTCAGTATCCTAGGGCATGCAGCACGCATTTTTTCCATAACCCACTAAACTTCCATGCGTTCTATTAGAAACGTGGGACTCGTCGCACGCTATAAACCCCAACTAGAATTGGGAATATACCTACAGAGGCGATTCCAGGGACCCATTGTCCATTGCTGGCAGAGATAATTAATGAAACTAAGCGAAGTCACACATAGCTGTGCTCTACTATTGTTAGTTGTACACTGGTCTGTAGATATGGATGGATGATTCGAAATGGTGTTCTAATTTTGAAGCCGAATGACGAAGACTCTTGTAGAGGATAACTTCAAAGTTAATCAACTAGAACGCAGTAGTTAGCTATTCAACATAGAAGAGAGAAAGAACTTTTAATGTCAAATTGATGAGATGTCGGAAGATCTTAATAGTTCTGCAAAAAGTCATTAAAAATATATTTAAGTCTTATTAGTCACTAAAAATAATCGCCAAAATAATAACTGTTAAAGAATTACCACTCACTACAGACAAAACATGAAAGCAAGTAAAGTAAAGTAGTTGTCAAAATTATACCAAATATGGCCGTAAACTCGAACCTTATTGAAAATGCTGAAGTTCGCTCCGCTTAGCGGACAACCGGCCTGACAAGGGGAGTAGAAGGCTTCCCCTCTAAAAAGTTCTGCTTTTTCAGTATATTTCTTATTGCGGTATGACTTTATATGCAGCTATTCTTTAGTACTGTTTCAGTTTTAGAGGTTTAAAAAAGTACATTTCATGGAATGAATTCTCTGTCCGAACGAATTGTGCACAGTATTCTAAAGCCACTCACTATTCCAAGAATTCTTAAGCGATTTTGGTTCAAGCCTCCCCAAGAAAGCAAAAAACCTGCTTAAACTGACAATGAAAACGCTTACTTTGTATTGCATACTGGATAGAATGGCATTCCATCGCATTTGCAGTCCGAACGACATGATGGGAAAGTAAAGTTGTTCATCCTGAAATATAAGGATAGTTCTATTATAGAAAGCTAAGGCATTAAGTGAGTAACAAAATCAGTCCGGCGCTCTTCAAAATAGTGCTTTAACAAATTTCCTAACTTTTATTGAGTGGGAGAGTAAAGGAAAAGAGTGCACTTTGGAAAGAATTACCAGAATGGCAAATTTCTAGAAAGAATGTCTGATATCCTACAACACCAAATTAAGATGCACAATTTATAGCGTTTCAGAGATAAATCTTCATGACATGCCATTCCTTCCCTTACTTTTCCAATCAACAGAAGATATGGTGGACCATCAGAATATTAGCTGTATCACCTGCAATCCACTTATTCATTAAGTGGCTTAAGCGAGTGCCCTCAAAATCTCCATTAATGAGCAAAGCTGTTCAGTGACTCTTTCGAGGAACATTAATAGCATCAAATGATATGATGCTTTATCACTAGCATTTCCACTGATGAAAATCTATGTAATTAGCTGGAGCTTGCGGTGACAGGAATTCGTTCCTTGCTGGATATCCGGAAAGAAACGTCGAAGTCCATTTTTGCGTAGGTGTGAATCTCCCACTGAACATTGCAGTTCGTCATGTAGGATCACCACGGGTACATACATGTGGTATATGAAAAATGTACGACTTAAGTAGTGCAGAAGCTTCATTATACAGATGGTCCTTGGTTCGAACTCGTGCTAGGCCAATCACATCACCTATTACTCCAGAATAAGCGAGTCGGTACTTTAAAATATGGAATTAGACTTACACTGCTTGATCACCGATCTGACCAATGACAGATTTACAGCCGACAGCAGCGTTAGCAAATGACATCAGTGCGGAAACAAGTGAACAGACTGCTACCCAAGTCGCTGCTTTTCGTCCTGAATATTCAATCTTTCTATGCTTTCCAAGTGTTTTTGAAAAAAATATTTTGGTGATATATGACGTTCATATAGTGTAATAATTAATTATTTACCTACTTGAAAGTGACTAGATTAAGTAAGTAGTTCTTTCTATTTTTTAGACTTTTTGTTATTCTAGAATACATAAACACTTGAACGGCCAGTCCTCAATGGTTGTGCGGGCCCCTGAATAGCCTCCATTCTTCGGAGTTTTGTTGGTTTAGCCATTGAGGATCCCTAGAGTTTCGAGGTCCGCCTGGCCAAAGTCTGCCCCAGGTCGTCATCACTACAGGTGGCCGCCGCCTTTGTGGAACAGAGAGATTTGCCACTATGCGACTAGTTTGTTACCAAGACGGTAGTGGATCCTGGTATTGGTTCACCCTTGGCTAGGCTTGCTCATGGAAACGCCGGACTCCTTTTTAGCTTACCCTATCGGGGGGATGAATTCCACGCTGTAGATCGCAGTCTGACACTCAGGAACACCTCCCAGTCACGATAAGACGGTAAACCGTTGGGAGGCTTCTAGATTCCAGAATATTGTTGTGTTTAATATTTAAACTCTGGAGCAAGTAACAAACAAAGTTTGAACAAAGGTTTGTTGTAGTAGTCCTTAAAATCGAAGAAAATTTCACGTACAGACGTATTACAAATCCAAGGAACAAAGTATAAAATTTATGAATTCATATGGTGTAATTACTCAGACAAAAAGTGACGTCATATCTTATTTATTGCTTTATTATCGTAAATGATAGCGGAGAGCCGAAAAGTGAACAAAAAACGCTGACTGAAGGACTCGTTATCACTAAATTTATTGAACAAATAATGAGCTTAAGCTTAATCAGGATTACTGTGAAGCAGCATCCGAACATTGTCTGATTCATTTGACTTCGATAACTTGGAATTCTAGGTGGTACTTAGTAGTTAGGACCATTATTTTGTCGTCGGCTACTATGATACATACTATGCAGTGACAATTTTGAAAAGTTGCATTTATTTGTTCTATCACAACTTAGCCACTAAGGTCGGATTGTTTGCTTTACTAAAACTTTCTGCGCTTTCTATTTCAAACAATATAAAGAAAAACACAACCACAACAATCCCGTTGACGGGTGATTGCTGGCGGCAATGATCGTTAGGAAACTAGCTGAAAGACAAGCGAAGCGAAGGACGAGCGTTGGGGTGACGGTGAACGTGTCAGCCCTCGTAAAGGAAATAGCGCGCTCGTTCCCCACAACAGACACCTGCGGTCCGGAGTTTTGGCAAATATCTCAGCATCATCACCGCTGTATTTCGCATTATACCGTACCGTGAAAAATTGTAATATGCAGCAAATAAAAATTTAGCACAAAGAAAAATATTCACACCTTGAAGCCGAAATGTTCTCGTTGCAAGACTACCGAGGACAACACCGAATGCGAATCCACCAACGCCTGTGGCGGCTGTAAGCTCAATTTAATCAACATCATAGATGAAGTTTCCGTTGACTTTATAATCAGTGCCATTATTCAGTGATAAGGCATCCAAGCAAGGAAGTGTTTAGTTATGTAGGATGAGCGGTTCGAAATTTTTTATTTATTATGGCACTATGAGGAAAAGGGTAAGAACTCTAACGGAAATCAAGCACTCTAGCAGTGCAACATGGTATGGACGGAAGGTGTTCGAGTTTCCTATCGTCCTCATTAAGGAAAGTTCCCGTTCGACGATAAAACTACGAAAATTGTGAACACCTGAGAGGATTCTTACATATTTGCTGAGTTAATGGGTGAGGAAGTGAAGTCACACCTATATTATTTGATTGCGATAAGAATCAATGTCACTTGCAAAACTGCAAGGTGTTCTCGTCTGTTGATATCACGCTTCATTTTAGAACCCACCGATGTACTTTTGAATTCGATGTTGCGGCACTCCGAATTGAAGTTCGAGGTATTTTCCAATGAATAGGAAGAATCTAAACATGAAATTGTATTGCTTATTAAATATACACTCCAGTAATTGAAAGCCAGACTTATGGTGTCAAACATGAAGATTCATATCGGCTGGAATCTAGGAACACTGGATTCGCTAACGTCGTTAACTGATAGTAGTAAGTGCACAAGTTGGAGGTGGCCTATGATAATCAGTTCTTTATCACTGACTTACCCTTTAAATGCTAGCACATCAAGGATTCTTCCAAGTATTGCTCCAACATAGATCGGATTACGAAACAACATACGAACGATGGAAAAGAATTCTGAATGGAAGTAGATTTCGAAGAGCTTTGTTTTCAACTCACTGAAGGTTAAAGTAGCCAAAATGATTGTTTTCTGTTCTCTTAAAAGCTTGAACAAGGTTATTATTATACTTTCTAATCACGAATGTTGACTATTGGCAGATTTCGCCACTTTCGGACCCTGGAAAGGTCAATTTGACCGAAAATCTATTCAGCTAAATACCACCTTAACCACAACACAGAAATTACGAAACCTAAATTTCAATGGCACAAGAAACAAAGTAGTTCTTCACACTCACTCAAGAAAATGGCTCTCATTTAACATTTCAGAAAGAATCGGTACCTACCGTCAATTTTTTCCTTCGTTGTGACATGGTCAGCGTGAATTTTTACATGTTTGTCGCGAAGATTCAGGGTTTTCTTAGGCTTTGGTGATCTAAAACAGGTTTGAAAAAAATTATCCCTTATATCATGATATCTTGGAGATGATAGAATAGCCAAAAGTTTCGGTGTTGATCAATGTGTTTGTGAAGCATTACCTACTCCAATTACAAAATGTCTATGCCTACAGAATGACCTTGGACCACCAGTTATTGTGAAAAGAAATACCTTCCCCTTTGTTGTAGTGGAGTAAGGGAACCTCTAGGGATAAAGTTGTTGTGACAAATGACAACCTGTCGGCAAAACAACAATATAATACCGTTCTTGAGCTGGCAGTGTTATGCGTTATGGCGTGGCATTGCTCGGTTTGAAGCTATAAAAGAGTAAAGCATAAAGCGCTTGGTGTTGAACAATCCTTAACGGACGCGCTAAGTATTCAACTTCATTGAGCATTGCAGAAGAAATTGAATGCATATCTAGGCTAACATATTGATGTACCAGCAGGGCACTGTTCTCCCAGACAAGTCTGCTACCAGTCTGCCGACCCTGGAAAAATGTTAAAATTGACGAGCCATCCGACGGGAGAGATCGAACCCGTCACCGATCCACAATGGATTACAAGGCACCCTTACCCTTGTTAATAGAACGATAAGATCTATTATTGGATATTTTAGAGCACACGGGACAAACCAACCCAACAGTTTTCAATTATTAGCGCAAAAAGATGCTTCAGATATGAGCCCATATTTCCCATCGAGGTTTTCTTGGTGGTTCCGAAATTTCAAAAAAATATTTGTGCTTGTTAACACTTACGCGTCTCCACTAAGTGGAAGTTTTGTTATCGAAATTGCATCGTCTTCGTCAAGAGTATCCGATGGAAAAAGAAAGAGTGCCAGTGAAGGGAAGAATAAAAGGGCGCTGAAAATAGTACAAACTAAACTCTTCTAAAAGTAATACCAGTGACGATATTGTCAAGGGCGACGATTCTACTCAAGTACAAATATGCTGTACCCAAAGATAAGAAATCCGAGCCACCAGCATCCAATCCACATCGGATCAAGAGGAGTAAGACCGTGAGGAGCTGCAACACCAATTTAGTAAGCTCAAATTATAAAATTTAAAAAACACGGCAAAAGATAAACAATCACAAAAAACGGTGATGTTGACATATTTGCAGAGTCTCCGCACCGCAAGTTTCTGTGATGGGGATCGAACACGCTTCTACCTTCTCCGTGGGCTAACGCGTTTACCACCACACCATGCTGGTCTTTCGTTTCGCATTTCTCTCAACTAGTTTTCTATCTACCACTGCCATCAGTAGTCACTCGTCAACGGAATTAATCTGGTGAGCACAAATCGGCCAGTTCATCGGAGACTGCAGTCAAAATCACAATGTTCACCTTTTACTTATAGCCTACAGTAATTTTTCACGGCAAGATATTATGTGAAATGCAACCACATGACATTAAGATATTTGTAAGGCTCCACACCGCAAGAATCTGCGGTGGATGAAAGATTAAAGGCGAAACGAAGGACTCGCAGGGTGTAGTGGTGAACGTGTTAGCTCCCACAAAGGGTAGTAGCGCGTTCAACCCTCACCGCAGGCATCTGCGGTCCGCAGTTTTGCGAATATCTCAGCATCATTGTGATTGCATTTTACAAGTTGCGTGGAAGATTACAGTAGGTAGTAAATAAAGGCCTCGTGCTTGCTAAACAGGGATGTAAAGTAATTAAAGCGATGACATTACAATCACAAAACAACCACGAGATTGCCGAGACGTTTGCGAAACTCCGCAAAACTCCAGACCGTTGGTGTCTGCGGTGAGGAACGAACGCGCTAATGCCCTTTCCAGTGAGTAACGCGTTCACCACCACACTATGCGGGTCCTATAGAACTAATTGAGAAACAAGGGAAATGAAGGTTCTTCATGGTATAGTGGTGAACACATTACTTCCCGGAAAAGACATTTGCGCGTTCGTTCCCCACCGCAGACAGCTGCGGTCCGGAGTTTTGCAAATATCTCAGCAATCTTGTGATTGTATTTCGATTAATACCCTGCCATAAAAATTGTAGAAGGCAAAAAATAAAAAGTAAACATTGGAAATCACAAAACAATTTATTTTTCCTTTTAATTAGGGGTTGAACAAAGTTCTGGTCTCTTTCTCGACCAAATCAAGAGCTTGTAAAGTGTCCCTTCATTTTTTTCCAGTGATTAAATAACTCATTTCTTACGGTTTGAAATAACAACGTCACAACGTCACTGTCAACTTCGACTCTTTTCTTTTTTCTGTTTGAAAGTTAGTTGATATTTACTATTTAGATCCACTTACGATCAAATGTGTAGTAGATTTGGTTAAGTTTACTGCCAACCAACAGTCCAATAAGTGGCCCAACGATCTTCGCAAAGAACATGAACGCTGAAATTTTTTAATGAACGACACTTCAAAAACATAAAATGCTTTCTTCCATTGTTTTGTTTGAATGATGCCGTGCCATAATATAGCGGTAGATTGTTTTTCTTCACGTTATCGTCCATCAACGGTAAACCAAGTGAAAATGGCATTGTTCTGGAAATGAGAACATATTCTACTGTAGGGATACATAATACAACACATAAATTGAACTCTTTTTGCGACCGATTTTGGGACAACTTAGAGGAAGAACCAGCAGCTGACTCTTTTTATTACCTCCCAACTCCTAGAAGCATCAGTCCACCGAAGATCATCATAAACGGACCGAAATTTGAGGTGTCCCTCTTGCACTCGTCGGTTTTGTGCTGAACATATGGTTACGACGATTTACTTACGACAATGGGAACACTTATTAATGGAACAAAGAAAAAGGTTTAAATCATTATTTAATGACGTTGACACACGGAACGAAATATCTGTTCCTTTTTATGCCTTTATGCCCTCGAGTTGGCTTAATTCCTTATCACAACCTGAAGAAAAAGTGGTGTAGCATTGCTGTGCTGTGATTTTATAATGTCGTCATCGGTGGCTTGCTATATTATATCGTAGTCAGCCAATAGTTTGGTCGATTAATCGTACAGAAAGTGCAAGAATCCCAGTGGGGAAACACAAAGCTCCGTACGATCGACGATCGAGCGGGACCGATGGCTACCACGTGACAAGTCGAACTTAAATCGTTAGCCGGTGTTTCGCTCTGATCCATGAAGGCCAGGGTGCCCCTTTGTTGACGAATTAGGAAAACCCTAGCATTGTGACATCTTTACTCTGGAAGTAATGCTCAATAAATATTCAATATGATAAGGAGGGGATAATGTAGTAGATTTGAGAGATGTTTGGGTAGTAGCCGTAACCACATGCTAACCCGACAGTAATATGGATGGCGAGATGGCGACAGTGGTGAGACGACGAAACGAGTGGAAGAATCTTGAGGTTTTCATAAGATGTGAAAAGGGTTCACCTATATAGAGAGCTACTTTATCCACTTAGTTTCCTTGATAGAGAATTAATTGGATGCGAAACGAAACGTTGCTGTCTGAAGTCTTAGTAGGTGAAATGGTGCAGAATTGCTTCCGTTATTATGTCCCAATAGTGGCTATACAAGATTTTAATAGCACCAATTTTATGTACACTTGGGTGAAACAGCGGCATGATTATATGTTAAATGTGACATTTTCATTTTATTTTACATGACTCCTTTTCCATCTATTGCGCGGATTACAACCAGTTCTTAGATTTGATTCGTTTCCTCACGGTCATCGTTCTCGAGGGTCTTCGAACTTGTTCTTGTGGGTTTAGATGCCACTTTAGGATATTTATCTTCGATACAAATGTGATTGAATGCTAATCTAGTCGGTTCTCTCTGGAGATCTGCTATAACCATGCAACAGCACTCTCACACGAATTGCCCCGGAGATAAGGATGGCTTGATTGGCACGGAACGGGGTCAAACTTATATCGTGGTCGAGGCGAAAGGCAAAAGTGCTACTGCGCTACCAATCTCGTAATATGATTTTACGAAAGAAAGCGAAGCTATTTTAAAAAATAGTTGAAAAATATTGAAATTTTTCTGAAACGTCATGGTCTATCTCATCGGTCTTATAGATCCCTGCAAAACTCACATCTTGACGTAGTCTATTAATGACATGGTGGCAAAACGTGAACGGTAACGAAGTAAGTACACGTGCTGCTACGACATCATTTTCGTTGACGGCGTGTTCCATAGAAATAAGGTTCTAAAATGATGCATCAACCTTATTAGTCTTGTCAACTAGACACATCAGCTGAAAGGATTTGTGAAAAATATGAAAGAATGACTCTACTTGACATTTTTCTAAGCGTCTCGCAGCAAAGACAAATCACAGGATGAAGCGTTCGAGCTGATATAGCCTCTAGGAATCTGTTATGTATTCGTCACCGTTTAAATGTCACGCTGTTAAGGATAATAGAGGTGATCGAATGCGCATTTGGCCTATACGACAGGCAACTAACCAACATATGAAACTAGTATTTTCATCCTCCAAGCTTACCCCGGAAAGAGTATTTAGCTTGCTCATGACGTGGGACTAAAGCAAAGATTAGGTGAGTATTGGAGGGTATATCTAACCGTAGCGTTACGTGAGCCATCGATAGGTCAGCACTGAAACCATAGGCAGTAATACTCTATGTGTGGTGCTGTGGAGGGGATGAATTAATGGGATGAAAAAGAACAAAAAGCTTTATGTATTCTTTCCTAGGTGTGGATTCAGAGAATAGGTTTTTTATGTCATTTACGCCATTTCAGCCCGCATACGTATAATTTAGTTATATATATATATATATAAACATTACATAGAATGCATATGAGTTTTGCTTCCAGCCTGGACACCAATCAAGCCGAAATGAGTAAAGTGACTGACGAGTGCACAGGACATCTTTAAGGTCTTTACTGACAATTAGTCGCACACCTATGCTGACACAGATCAACCGTCATCAGAACTTGGTGATCTGCCTGTGAAAGTCGTATCGAAAAACATCCACGAGTTTACCGAAAAGGTTTCGTGTGAAAATTGTGCGACCACAAGCGATTAGGGCCCATTAGAAAACTTTTATAATCTCACCTCCATTTTTGAACATATTTCCGATGTGGGATTGTAGAAACAGAAGGATTGGTACTTTACAAACTCTTCATTCTCCGTATGATATGGGCCTATCTGAAATTTTCACTCTTATTTTTGCTAGACAATTTTTAACCAGCAAAGGACTTAGAATCTGTAGATGAGACCACGGCAAAGAAGTCATTAGAAGACTAAAAAATATCATGTTGCAATAACAATTCTACCAGACTAGTTAAGCCAAATATTTACATGGAAACCAACATAAGTGCTAAGAGCCGTATCGTTTGGGTCGATCATTTTCAGTGTTCTGTGAAACCAATCGCGATCCGCGGAGACATTTAGTTTGAACCTTAAAAATGCAATTATTATAGGAAATTTTGGGTTAAGACAACCGTTTTTGTTTTTTTCTGGTCTTTGTATGTTTTTTCCCAGTGCCACTAGAATTTACATTGAACTAAGAACACTAAGAACCGATATTTTATAAAAAGCTCATCTTAGTTTAATCACCCAAGAACCTATTTGGTACTAATTTTGAGTAGTTAGAAATCGTGTAGTGCGATGAGGAGAGTTTACAGGCATTCGATTAATGGCTCGGTCTGAAACGGGATCTTGACGTACCACATAAATATGGTCAAAATGTTCCACAATATCATGGTTTCAATTTTAGTCACAACGAAAAAGAGAAACGCAAAAAGTAGCGGAAAAGTTTGAAAAAGGAAAGTTTGCTCTGCCAAATAATTCCTACTTAGAAGAGAGGAAAAAACATTACATTAAAACCTTTGGATCTACTATACTGAGCAGCTCATTTTTCACTACTTGGCTACAGCCTCAGCTTAACTGCGTTCATTACCGATTTGGGCTCCTCAGATCAATCCCGTTGACGGGTGATTGCTGATGGCACTGATCGACAGTTCTAGCTGAGAGAGAGGCGAAACGAAAGAACTGCATGGTGCGGTGGTGAACGTGTTAGTCTCTGGTAAGGGTAATAGCGTGTTCGTTTTCCACCGCAGACACCTGCGGTCCATATATATCCATATTTTGCATATATCTCAGCATCATTGTGGAACAATTTTTTTTTCGAAAATGAGAAGAAAAACTGTACTAATACCCTGACTGATAACAGAGCGATGGCGGTCATCGATTTATAACGCTTTTGTGATTTGTTTTCAGGTTATCGGTAATTGATAAGTACCATCGAGTTTTTGATATGATTATAAAGATATACACTTCCAGTCTCTTAAAAAAGCGATACTGCCGAATTGTCAGCTTTACCGGAATGAAGAATAAGTCAACACTTCGTATTTGCTCAACAGGAATATAGAGAATGACTAGGAAGAACTTTATCACTTAACTGCTCTACTATCGTTAGGAATCAGTTATTTTAATCATATTCCTCTCTGCATCAGATCCTAGAACTAACTTTCTTTTAACCTTGGCATTATTCGATAATTGACTGTTTTCTTAATGAGGCACTTTCTCAGGACAATCCTGTTCATCGAAAAAAAAGGAATTCTAAAAACAAAGAAAATTTTTGTTTTTTTTTTGTAAGTAAATTTTTGTAAGTAAAGCAAGTAAATGAAAAAAAAAACAGTTCATTGTTTTCTTGGTGAGCAAACATGAGGTTGTTATCGCGGTATTTATTTCTTTACAATTACTGACGTTTCGGTGGTTTTGTTTTCTTCAGGGCCTGGAAAGGTCAATTTGACACGCAATCCACTCAACCAAACAGTTCCATAACCCCACCGTATAAACAGCGGTAAATAGAACTTTTGTTCGGGAAGCGTTTTGACCTCAATGTCTTTCTTGGTATGGACTATTCAGGTCAAGGTTAAGTGAATTTCGGTGGGGTACAGTAATAATAGGTAAACCAAAGAGCAAAAATTAAAAACAAACAAAAATTAAACAATGATACATTTATACGTTCTTGCGAACTGCCCTTGTTCAGCTGATGCGAAGTTGGTATAAGTTGTCGTTGATGAAGATGAATAAAGATACTGAGGTATTTGCAACATACACAACGATGGTGTGGTGGTGAACGCGTGAGCCCCCGGAAAGGGTGATAGCGTGTTCGACTCCCAGCTCTGACAGCTGCGTTCCAGTATGCAAATATTTCCGCATCATTGTAATTGTACAATCTTGTGCTTGCTCATCAAGAAAGCAGCAAGTTATTTTCCTTACATTCATTCATTTTACTAAACGACGTGAAAGTTTTTCGCCGTTTTTGATAAACAGCGGTTGTCTCGCAAAAGCTGTGACAAAAAAGGAATGAGGAATAAGAATGAAGCGAAAAAGGCTGATGGACCTGAAAAATCATTATGTCGAAAAATTCCTCGTAATCTAATCAGTTTTCAGCCAATTTATAGAAACGAAAGACTTTCTTCTCAGTTGCACAGCGAATTCCAGTTGCTAGCGAATCGCCTTAGTAATAACATTTAACATGATTTTTGATCGGGCTTCCAATTGTTTGCCGATACCCATTTATTGTCGCAACTGATGCTTATCAGCAACTGATAAGAGTCTGCTTACCGGTTTATTTCGTAAGCTAAAGAGCTTGGTATATAACTGCTATTCACGTGAAATTTTTCGGCCGCGAATAAGAAATTCGATGAACTAATTAGAAAGTTCGCCACTGCAATCAGCATACATCCACCGCCAATCCATCGTGCTCGGTTTCCCTTAAATACGATCTACTGGCCAACGTAAAGTTTTTCATTTCGTTATTTTCCAATATTATGTTCTATAGTACTAAAAAAGGACGAGTGTAGCGCAGCGGTCGGAGGAGCTCTACAACACACACGTGGAATCGATCCCAGCGCCCATGGCCCACTAAGCCTTCTATCTACCCAGGGTCGGCAAATTGGTACCAGACTTGTCCGGGAGGATAGCAGCACTGGCTCGATACATCGGTAGGCCACCACGAGTCATTGTAAAGGACACATATGCACATATGCATATTACCTCCAAGCGATGCTTAGTGAAATCGAATGCATGGCGTATTCCTCAGGGATTGATCAACGCCGAGAGCTTTATCCTCTATCGCTTACAATAATAAAAAATTCAAGAACCAAAAAAAAAGAAAGGGATAGTAGAACCAAAATAGGCCGAATCTTATTTTATTCAGTAAAATTAATTATTAAGCAATATAATTGGGATCTTTTTAAAATGTGCCACAGTTATGCTGCGGCACTTATTTTTATGAAAAGTTATTCTACTTAAAAATTGGATTTCTCGTCGAATGTAGTAGACACACCGTAAACTTATGCACTTAATTTACTTACTTACTGGGTTCGAAATTTTGCTGGTTTAGCCATTGTGGTTCCCTGGAGTCCCGAGGTCAACTTGGCGAAAGTCTACTCCGGGACGTCACCACCACAGTCAGATTGTGGATCAGAGGGAGATTTTCCACCATGCGACCAGTTTGATACTTAGACGGTGGTGGATCCTGGTATTCGTTCACTCTAACCTGGAATTCCTGATGGAAGCGTCGGGCTCTTTTTCAGCTTAAGAGATCCTGCTGGGGAACGAATCACCCTGTGGTATACCGCAGCCCGACACCCAGGAACTCCTCCCAGCCACGATGAGAAAGTGAGCCGTTGGAAGATCGCTTATTTTGCAAAATCAAGACTGGTAGGGGTTTAGTTGTAGAAACGCTGTCCTAGCTTATTCGCTTCTTATGTTCTACTCCACAAAATCTAAGCGATAAAGAATTAAGCGTTTAGCGTTCATCAGCACCGTGCGGAAATGCTATGCATTCTATTTCATCTATAGCATCATAGAATGCACATCATACATATCACAATCATAACATGCCGTGCATAGGTGAATACACATCTAGCCAATACCAAATAAAATTAATAGTAATTAGAGTGGTCTACCAATATATAAACTCAGAACTAGACTGTTACATTCCAAGATCATGGAGGGGGGACATTGTCAGTCCTGAAGAGATGTAGGGCTTGGTTAGCCCTGGGGCGCTGTCGGAACAACGAGCAAGACCGTAGTGAAGGACTCCTCTAACTACTGCGCTATACGCAACTCTCTCACAGATTTGTCAGCTAACTTTTCTTTTGTAATGTTTCTGGATGTTTTTACAGCTTGTTAAAGAGTGTATAAAAGTTTCTTACCTTACCACCAAAATAACTGGTGAATATAACAATCGGTATATATGCAAAATCACCGGCTGACACCATAGTTCCGCTTAAACGTGAAGGAATTTGAAACTGCTTCTCGATATAAACGACAGCACTAAAAATAAGAAAAGCAAAATGTTCGTTTTTTAAGCAATTTTTTGCGCTGTATTTTTTCATAGAATGACAGTTTTAAAAACTAACAAGTGGGCACCTTTCAATGGTTTATCGCCCCATCGTGGCTGGGAGGGGTTCCTTGGTGTCGAACTGCGATGCAACGCGGGGATTCATTCTCTAGCAGGGTCTCCCAACCTGAGAAGGAGTCCGACGTTTTCACCAAGAAGCCATGGAACCACAATGGCTTAACTATCAATTCTCCGAAAATGGGGATTATGCTGGGGCACGCACAACCAGTGAGGACGGGCCACTCACGTATCAGGTATCAAGTAATAGGTAGACCAATCAGTTATTGTTGGAATGCTGGCCTTAAAAGATTTTTCGAACTTTCCACCCATAACTGGTAAGCCATAACAATGCATGTTTTTACTATGAGCGATTTACATATGTATTACCTAAGTATATGAGATGGACAAAAATTAGAGCAGTTTCGCCTTGCAGTTACATTTTGTCGTTACATTCCCAAACACTGATGCTTCACTTCAAGCGAGTTTTTAGTCTTGCTACTGCTACATTTTGGGAACGGAAAAGATTATGAGGTGAGAATTTCGCCGATAGTGAAGGTGATCACTTGAGAACGTTATTGGATATAAATCAGCAGAAAATGTTTCTAGAGCTTGCAGAAGAACCAGGAGTAAGTAAGTAAAATATCGGTGTAGAGATCGCCTTACCAAATCAAATTGTTCCAGTTTGATATCACCTCACATTACACACTGTGTAGGTTCTAACATTTTTCCCATTCGGTAGGTTATCTCACATCTCTCATTTAAGAAATTCCTCAGATATTTGCCTCCGTTCAACTGTCGCTTGAGGATTCTGTTTTCTTCATGAATGTCGTTAGATTCTGATCCATTGATTCTTCATGGGATGATAGCCTTACTGCACCGTTCCAATATCCTAGCTATAGGTAGACGCTCACCTTTGGTGGAGACTCTTTTCAGATGGGAAATTTCTAATCCTGAAGTGAAAGAAAGGACTGCAGGCTTTGTTGGCTTAGAGCGGAGCTTGGCTGTGTTGCACGAATTCCTGACTATTACGCCGCCCAAGTTTTAGAGGAATTACAAATGAAACACATGGATGCTACATAGTTTAGATAAAATAGAGTAGAAAGTTGCTATAAAATTTGTTTCGTACATTTTTGAGCAACGGAAGCAAGCTGTTTCTTAAATGGATTGAGATATCTAAGTGGTAGTGAAACTAGGTGAGCGATAATCGACGACTATTCATGCAGCTCTCGACGAGGAGGAAACGTCGAAACACTTTTAGAAGTCGTATTTTCATTATTAAACGATTCTAGCAAATCGGTTTCACGACAACGTCTGTCCAAATATCGTCACAATCATCAACCACAAAACGAATATCTTTAGGGCGGTTTTCCTCATTCGGTACTTACCAGACCTCTTGTAATCTCACACTGACACGTTTACAACAACATCTGCAAATACTTGTTCAAAAAAAAATCCATAGCCACAAAGCAGTCAGTGGGAATTGCTTCCAAAAATTCTTGAGTTCGAAGAGCTTCGAATTTTGCTATCACGAATGAATGTTATCCCAGTAGGGAAAATTGTTGATTCCAATAGCTTTTCTTTGGTTTGACGAAATCTATTCTTATCTAAGACAACTGTGGCTGATTGAGTTTAAATGTTCAAGATCGATAGCACTTTTCGAACACTAGTAATA
Organism: Angiostrongylus costaricensis; assembly: GCA_900624975.1. Lineage (NCBI taxonomy): Eukaryota > Metazoa > Nematoda > Chromadorea > Rhabditida > Metastrongylidae > Angiostrongylus > Angiostrongylus costaricensis. The sequence goes on from UYYA01004658.1 coordinate 54,394, forward strand.
AATCATGTAGAAAAGTGTTACAAGACGTCCATTTCAGCCTAATATTATTACATACACTAGCAATTTTCATATCTACTTTGTGGATTTCAGCAGTTCATGCATTCGATTGGTCCTTCGCGTCCAGCAGGCCCGAAATTCTTCGAACTTTTCGAATGTTTGCTCCGCAGCTGCGTGAAATTGTCGTCTTCTTCGTTGACTGTTGGTGGAGTCGATTTTTCCTGGAGCTCTGAGATATCCCGGCTAAAGCGTTATGACATGGATTATAGGAATGAGGTCCCAGAAAAGTTTCGTAGCAATCGTCCATCTTCACAGTGACGAGAGGCTTGATGGACCCGTGGCGGGAACGATCCAGGGCATGGCTGGGTTGGGTCGTCCACTAATGGATGAGATCACTACCACTGGAATACCTGCTCCTTCCAACTTATTCTTAGAATTAAATGCTCTCGCTTGGAAGCTAAATACAAACCGTTATCAGGTCTTATCAATACAATCGTTTGTCGAAACCACAAACAACTTTTCCTTGGTGCCGTTTTTTAAAATCCTGTCCTAACTAGTAGAAGACACAAGATATGGTCAAGATCACTACCTAATTTTGGGTTCATAAGGTTGCTGTGATGATACGATACTGACAAACCACACAAAATCAATAAGCGGATAGATACCGAAGAGCAAATCGATTACCACGAAGTTCTCATTGCCAAGTATAATGTCAGATAATTTTAGAAAGTCGTTTGCAAGAAAGAGACGTTGGTTACCTCGTCATATAAAAGCCTCCAATCGATTCCAAAAAATATACGGTACCAAACACCACGAAAAAACACGCTATCTGGAAAAATAAAGATTTCGTTATCTATTTAGTGGCTTATTCATAGCCACACTAGTATTCTTATTTCTTCCTTGTTAAAGAAAATCGGCAAGAAATTTTCTCCAAGCAAATTCATCGACAGTGTGAAATATGCCGAGAGACAGGCGAAACGAAGGACACGCATGGTGTGGTGGTGAACACATTAGCCACCAGAAAGGGTAATAGCGTGTTCATTCGCCACCGCAGACACCTGTGATCCGAGGTTTTGCGAATATCTCAGCGTCGTTGTGGTTGTACAGTGTGAAAATTTTATAACTGATAAAAAGACAGCGGAAACTGAGAGCGATACTATGCAGAGCAATGCAGACAGGATGAAAATGCTGGAGATGTTAAGAAGACGGACACTGCTGTTCGATAGCAGTTCGACGTCCAAAAACATGTCATTGTGGTACTGATGCACAGGTGAAGTGCTGTGAAGTACTGGATGTGTGAAGAAAGGACAAGACAATATTTGCAGAATCTCTTGTTCTTCTGTCGAGGAAAAACAAGGGAGAAAGTGAGAACGAATATTTCAAAAACTTAGCGACAAGCTTTTTCTTAGTACAAGGGCTAGATTGGAAGCAAATCTTTTTAAAGCTTATCATTTCTAGCTGAAAACAATACACAACAATACAATGAAAGCAGAAAACATAGAAAATATTCATGTCCAATAGATTATTATAAAATCGATTGATGAATGATCGATTGATTCGATCTTTCGTGAGCTTTCAGATTATCTAGAGCACAAAAAAATAATAGGAAATGCAAATGTGAAAAAACTTACCTTATGCTCGATTGCCATGATGCGACTGATGTCGGCTCGGAAAATGCTATTGTACTAGTAATATTCTTGTTGTTAAGTTGAATAAGAATTCGATGGAGTACTTGGTGCGCACAAGGCGTGTTGTTTGTGACGAAGTGCTTATCAGTACAGGCAATGACGATAGGATACTGAGGTCACAAAACAATAGTTTTGTCCTGTGTTAGTCATTGAAGGTCCAGGATAAAAAAGTGTAATCGACAACTAGTACAGATTTCCTTCCGCATGTTTGTAGCAATAAGAGGATCAAGACAAATGTCCGAGGCACGTAGTATTCACCGAGATCCGATTGGAGCCTTGTCAGAGTCTTCATATAAGACATCCTTGCTCGAACGAAAGTCATCATATTCTTCATCTATGGCTTTCGTGAAAAAATTTTATCATTCGATGAGTAATCAATCATCTTGGTTTGCGTCTCCGACCAACAAGTCTTGTTGCGGCTTCCTTGACCTGACGGATCCTTTCAAGCAGCCAATGCACCAAAATTTGCTGCGGCGTTGAGCTCCTAATCTTATAAGAATAGCAAGTCGTTGTGAAATTTAGTCCTTGTAGCTGCCACGCGGGTCTCTTTTGTGTGTAAATCGCTGAGTCGAACGCTGGGTTGCAACTTTATGGTTGAAGTAACGACAACAATAGTAACAGTACAGCCAAGTATATGAAAGAGTTGGGCGATATAAAGGGACTGGATGAACACTAGACGAACGCTATGAACACTTGAAGACGAAAGGCCCTCCGGCTGTCTTCATTACTTCTGTAGTGGGTGGAGCTTTGCCAGAGGGAACTAAAGGCAGCGCCTAGAGAGAGGTTTTAAAGGTTTTCCTACTAGCGCAATCTGATAAAGATACATGTGAAAGGGCGCAGCTACTCGTTCGGAAACTTATTTAGGACGGGAGATGCTAGTACGTTCAGCTGACTGCTGCTGATTTAGTGCCCGAACTTTCAAACAAAGAAGAGCAGTTTATTGGAAGAAGTTATAGAATTCCTTTCCAGCCACCTTCGAGGCAGCTGCATGAGATAATGGCTAAGAGGCAGTTTAGAGAAGATGCGAAGATAGATTTAAGATGGTTACAGGTGAACAAGAAACATACACTAATATAGAAAATAGGAACTATTTGATTTGAGTTTCTATACGTCTGGTGTTCAACCTCACAAGCCTTTGTGATAACATTACCGATTTATAAGTTTTGTTCTTGTACAACTGTTCTTGCTGGTTTTACAGGTACTACTTACTTCTCATTTTAACGACAAATGCGCATGGAGCGTAGTGATTAGAGGTACGCTGCCCCAGACGCGGGTTCTTTGGGTCGATCCTGCGTCCTTTTGTTTATGAAACCTTAGTATCACCAGGGATGACCAAAATGGTGGCAGAGTTCTCTAAGAGAATAAAAACGCTGACTTAGTGCATCAGTAGACTACCGTTACGTCAGTCATCAGTAACCAGATATGGATTCAACCATTTCAAACAATGCATGATGAACTTGTATGAACGGCACATCCTTCGGGAATTGATCAGTGCTGAGAACTCTTGAATGAGTCAGAACTGAGAATCTTTTGTCTTTTATCCGGGAATAGCATTTGAAAGGCAATGCTAAAATTTTTATGATGAGTGGAGATATTACAATTACTTGCCACCATGTTATTATGATCTTACTGAGATATGCTAATCATCAAATAAAACGAGGTATTACCACAATGATGCTAAGGTATTTGCAAAGCTACGGACAGTAGGTGACTGGGGTGGAGAACCAACGAGCTATTACCCTTTCTTGGAGCTAACGCATTCACCACCACACCATGCGGGTCCTTTGTTTCGACTATCAGATAATACATTGCCTTGAAAATTTGTAGTTGGCAGCGAATAAAAAGTTAACAAAACGAGGTATCATTTGAAGCTGTCAGGTAGGATTAGTAGGATGATTTCTGTCCGCTCCATCAGTTTACAAAAGTAAGCAGACGTAGACGTTGGAACTATTGGACCTTAAAGCGGAAATGAGTTACTTTCCGTTTGGTCTATTTACGAAGTGAAATTTCGTCTTGAAGATACCTTGAAGGTGGTCTAGCTCTCACCACTTTTTACAGCTTTATAAACTGCTATTGTGCGAACTTCTACTCATAAAAGAGCAACTCAGACGTGTTTTGCTATATTTAGTTATAGGTAGCTTGGTTTTTTCCTCAACACCAGAGGTGCTGAACATATTCTAGAAACAAACCTGTTTCAGAAACTCTCACTGTCTTAGCTTTTCCCGATTTCTCACACGTAGAAGAACCGTCAACATTTTCAGTCTAATCTTCCAGGTTATTATAGAAGGCAATTCGTAACTTTGACGAATGGGTTTACTGAGAGACGTGCACTATGTCGAGCAAAAAAAAAAGAATTAAAATTGTCTACCTGTTCTTTATCGGCCGATAAATCGGCTAGAAGTCACAGAACAGTAGATTTACTCCTATAATCACTAACAACATGGAACCTATTGTGAAGTTTACATCAACATTGAAAACTTCAGTTATATGATAATCACATCGAGTGACCATGCCGCATCGTTAAGGAGGTTAATTGTAAAAGTTGTTAAATGGGAAATCGGCCGACCGTCACACTACGTTCGGCTGCTGGCATTGATCATGTAAAGAAGGTAAATCGCTAGATGTTATTTCTGTGTGAACAATGAGGAACAAGAGCGTAGATGACCTTGTGATGATTACCAAGTTGACGGATGTCAGAAGTTTTGTGAATGCATCAACTTAGTGGGCTGTTTGGTTACCGGGAAAATAAAATATAAACGTGAAGAGAAAGAATAATAGGAAATGGGAGACGAAAAAAAGGTAGGAAAAGAAGAAAAAAAAGGATAAGAAAGATAGAACGAGAGAGTGAAAATGACATCCACACTAATCACGTCCCTCCTTTGTAGGAGTAGTGTGACTTCAGTGTTAAGGAAATCGCTATTATTTTTCCTTTGTTGACGACATCTATATTTTCAGACTAAGTGTAAAAAATGTAAATCTAATGGAAAAGCTTTGCCAATTAATGACAAAAAGATAAGCACTGGGTTCGTTGCAATATCTTTCATTCGTTTCATCCCGATTTCTTTTCGGCGAACGTCACGAGATTTATAAATGTCTCAAGCAATCTCTAAATACTTAGGAACTTTTCACTCCTACATAGTTGGACATTTTTGGAAAAGTAATTATCCAAGGCGATTATGCAAATATTGATGGCACTGTCAGGGGAAAAAATTTGGCTGAGGGATAGACAGACCAAGAGATACTCAGAAAGGGTGGTCAAGGTTCGAAGCCCTCCTAAGATCATGAATTTTTAATGTATCTCGCAATCCTTCTGGTCGTGCAAATCAATGAATAGTAATCTCTATCTGTTGGCTTAAAGTGTTGTACTTCTGTTGACTGCCACGGAATTTAGTTCTATCGAACGCCCGAGGTAACCGAGTCTTCCATCTCTCAAAATCGGAAAATTGTTAAGAGACTTGTATACGGGAATAAAAACATGGCTGGGTGCATTGATATTGCATTGGATAACCAACATAAGTTACTGTATATGTAAGATATGTAGTGAACCATTCCTACAATGCTACGAATGGAATTGGATGAGTGGCACACCCCAGGGAGTCTGACTGCTTCCTAAAAATTCATTTGTTAACTGCTTTCGGTCATGCTTATGTCATTTATATCAGATCTCCTGCTTCAACATTGTTGCACAAATTCACATGTGAGACCCAGCATAATTTCCACTGTTTAGGAGTTTTACTGGTTTAGCTATTGTGGTTCCCTGGAGTCCCGAAGAAGCCTATCCAAAGTCCTCTAAGAGTCGAAACTACCACAGGCAGTCGCAGCCTTTCTGGATCAGAGTTAGATTGGTCACTACGGAACTAGTTTGATAACAGGACGGCGTATCACTGTACCAACGATGATACGATATGAGCGTACTACACCTATATATATGTATATATATATACATACATAGATATATATAGATGTATATATATATATATATATATATATATATATATATGGACACCATACATACAGACACATACATACATACATTCATACCTACATACATACATACAAACATTCACACATACACAAAGATATGTGTAAAACAGCCATACACACACAGCGAAATACACATGCCTACATAGCTACAGAAACCTCTATATAAAAAATCCCGAAAATATCATATTTTTGCTAGACCTGGAATTCTAGTTTGTTGCCGAATTTCAGTAGTAGTGAAACGTCGATTAATTCAAATGGTGATTCTATTAAGCGGCGAATATGTAAGATGTCAGTTTGTTGATCTTCTGGGCTTCTAATCCATCACGATATCCATCATTGTAATTTTTTTGAAGAAAAAAATTGGAAAGAGTTGTTGCTGAGGATAACGCCGCTGCTCTCGCAAAAGAATACAGTGTGGTAGAAAGCGAATGGTGAATTCAAATTTTTCTCTTCATAAAAACAGTTAAGGAAACAGACGATTTTTGAAATATCTGGAAGATTTAGGGATTCTGAATTCTCCACAGTATCCCCCAGTGAGATGACAACAGCAAATCAATCAAAACTATTAACACCACTTGATGACCAATCGTCACCGTTTCGTTTTCCTAACAAGGAAGCGAAGAGCACTACGGATAGCGGAAATATGGAAGAACCGGAAGGTGTCCATCACCTATTTGGCTAAAAATCTTCTCAAACTTTTGTAGTCAGCAATTTTAAGTGTCTGTCTTATAGAGCTATTGACATAATCACAACAATTAATGATAGATAAAAAGTGATTACACAGTCAGGTTTCTCCAACGGATTAGGGTGAGATCGCTTATTTCAAGACAATTCGCTATTTCAGTTAAGAAAAGTTCTACAAGTTCACGGTCATCTCTAAACTCAATGGATACGTGGTATGGATTGCCAACACTAATTGAGACACTAGAAAAAGACAAGCTTGGTTAGTTCCTTTAAGTACTTGAAGAGATAATTTTATGATTTTCTTACTTCTTACAGTACTCTCAAGTAAACAAGGAGGCTAAATCGCAAATGATTTCAGAAGCGTTTACTAAACCAAGACCAGAGGATGACGAATGGGTTATGCATGCACATAACTACTTTGATAACGAGAAACCATATACACGAAAACTACCTGTCAGTATTTCTACCGAAAGTAGAGGTCGCATGTTACACTTTTCATCCATGTTCCGCCTTTGAGTATTTTTGTTAGTGCTGACTGAAGCTAAACCAACCAAAGCGCCAGTATTGAACAATCCACGTTTAAAATCGACCTGAGAACTGTGTAAAGTACGTTCTCTTTTCACGAATACTCACGATTTGCTGAATGATTGCCTGTTCGATTTTAAAGGGAGCTTTTGTATACATTAGTACTTCATACACCTGAACTTAATACTTTTTTAGCATTTCGATTCTTTTTTTCGCAGAATATAACATAGGCCGCTCGTGGCACATAACTTAGGAGTGCGCCAATTAGGTCCTATTCCTCTAAAGCGGCTGAAATCCTACTAGAAAAACACGTCGTGAGGTATCGGAGAAAACATTTGCAACCAATAGGTTCAGCAACAATTTGGCGACTGCGGTTAAATAAAGCGTACTTGCCAAAGGGCAGTGTCGACCTACTTACTGCTTGTGGTGAAAACTTAGGAAAACTCTGGAGAAGCTATCTCAACAATGTTTACTCTTTATTTGCCTACTACAACTTTTCAAGACAGTGTATTGTGCGAAATACAATCACAGCGATGCTGAGATATTTGCAAAACTCCGAGCAGCAGGTGTCTTCGCTGGGGAACGAGCATGCTGTTACCCTTTCCGGGGGCTAACGTTTTCACCACCACACCATGCGGGTCTCTTCGTTTCGCCTGTCTCCTATCTACTTTTCCATCGATCGGTGCCATCAGCAATCACCCATCAATGGGAATGGTTTGGGAGCCCACAACGGCATTGAACCCAGTTAAAATGAGCCTGCAGTTGAAATCATAATGAAATCACAGGACACCTGTGGTCCGGAGTTTTGCAAATATCTCGGCATCATTGTGGCTGTATTACGCTGTCTCAGCACTCCGGGAAGAGTAAACACGACTGTCGTTAAACGACATTCCTGAAGAATGTAAGACCCTCAACTTAGGTCTGTCTGATTTCACATAGATGCATACCTTTAATGTAACGACCACCGAAAAGTGAATCGTTGATTAAAATTTCAAGATAAATGTTTGCCTTTACAGTGATTACAGTTATGGCAGTTGAGTAGATGAACAGTTTGTTAGTTTTATTTCTATAAATCAGTCTTTGTATTACTTTTTATCTACTGTTTATTATTTTTCTTGGAAGAGTATAATGTGAAACACAACCGTACTAATGCCGAGATATTTACAAAACCCAGACCCCATGCCAGATTCTAACCTACGATAACCCTTAATTGAGGCTCATCTGTTACCCATTGCACCATTGAGGGCCTTGTTTTTCACTCTAACGGTGCCACCTACTTTTTAAAACATTTCAGCATCACCGTAGCTGTATTTCGCACAATATTCTGCGGCAGAACAATAAAGCATAGTAATAAATAAAAAGTCACGCATTGCGATTTTGACCACTACAGTCTCAACTTTGCTGGTTTCAATGCCGATTTTTGCTCCCCAGTTCATTCAGGTTGACTGGTGATTGCTGATGGCACCATCAGGTTAAACGAGCTGGCTGAGAGAAACGTAATGCAATAGCGTTAACGGTACAGCGGGTAGCACATGGGCACTGGGCAGGGTAATCGTGATTTCGAATCCATACTGGGGTTTGGGTTTTTCAAATATCTCAGCGTTACTTTGAAAGTCATTCTTAATTTAGTAAGCGCTTATGAGATTTCCAGTTTAGAAGGCAGCTGTAGGAAGGCGTCTGCGGATCGGAAAATTCCAAAAAAGAAGATGGACTTCAATTCTACGAGAAGTACGTTCATGTAGAAGGCAGTAAAACACAACATCATAGTTCCTGTTCACGTAATACATGTACTTGAGATGGCTATTCGTCATCCATTACCGGCAAATCCAGCACCGTTTTCGCTCACCAAAGCGGTGTGTGAACTGCAACTTCGACCGGAGAAACGTTTCACTATGCCCGGACAATAAGCGTTCATATCAGAGTATATGTCATTATTGTCTAACTTTAAATACAGTGTTTAATATTTGTATGTTTACTAATGAGTAATAAAAGATTGATATTAACAAATTGATGAATCCAGCCAATAAAAATATTTAGTGGTCGACTTGTTGGTTGTCCAATGTTGAAACCGTAAACCTGCATTTAAATAAGCTGCTAAGATTTTCCAGTACTTTTCCTGCTTTAGTTTTTAACAGCTTTTTAAAAGCTTACAAGTTTATTTTAAATACACCTTAATGGTCATCGCCTTATCGCAGGAAAGAGCTGTTCCCGGTTGCCAAAGCCGAAAAGCAATCCGAGTCATTTCTCATGCAGGATCAGCCAAAGAGTTTAAGAGCTTTGCTTTTTTCCCAATAAAACCAGTTAAGCACAAAACCTATGTCTGGTACAGCCTACAATTTGGTAAGAGCTTTATCACAACAAGGAAAAGCCTACACTACGTGAGAGTCAACGATGTGAAGTATTTCTCATTTGTTATTGTGTAATTGTATTACGAACTCTGAAAGAGATGTGTTAGGGGGAGAGGATGGGAGTGGGAAAAAATTGCCTGAAAACTTCATTTAAGGCCTGTTTTTCAAAATTATATTAGACGCTGAGTAATCATGTCGCGATCGACTTGGGCGGGAGGGGCGGGCCCAGAGGGACGGGGGCAGGAGGCGCGCTGGAACGTGGGGCGGGTCAGACCTTCCGAAATTTTCCCAAGAGCGCATTCTCGATGGTGGTCTCCGTGGGTGGTCTGAAAGAGAAAGCAAACCGAAGTGGACGCAAAATAGGAATAACCACGTGAGAGTTTTGCCGACATAAGCCAAATAAGCCCACAAACGCGAAATAAAGTAGCCCGCGGCACTCGCGGACGAGTTACGGTAACGCGGACTTGTGTTATGTTTAGTAACAGGATTTTGAGATTAATCTGAACAAGATTGCAGCGTGTTATTGCAAGGCCCCGTACATTATCAATTGTTTAGACCGTTAACTGCGCTAATACTCCTCCCATTGCTACATTACTAGTGGAATTGCTAATTAAAGCAACAATCACTTTTCTTTTTACAGGTAAGATTTTCAACAGGTTTTTCGCTTCAAGAACATCATTTCACTAAGCTCATCACATATCAATAGGTTACCGTGTATTTTTGACCAACAGTAGAATTTGGAAGAATCAATCTAATCACCCAAAAGATAAGAGCATAAATTATACAAGAAAAACTCGGTCTGAATTTCGATCAAATAGAAGGTAATTTGTGACCTTGTACCAATCACTTCTTACGAAATGAGACTATTCGCAGTGAGTTCATATGGGTTGAGGGGGAAGGAGGGATGGAAGAGTTTATGTGTGGTTCCTAAAAATGAAAAATTTAGTCGCCTACTTTTTTTTTGTTTACGTACTTTTCGTTTACTATAGGGCAAGTTTCGGATTATTGCATGAATAAAAATAAACGAAGGAAAAGGAAAAGTGCAAAGTTGCTTTCATCAGTTACTTTACATATTATTTGGATACCTGGGCGGCCTGTCCTCGCTGCTTGTGCGAGTCCTAGCATATTCTTTATTTTACGGAGTTTTGCTGGTTAAGCCATTGTGTCTCCTTGGAGCACCAAGGTCGGCCTGGCCAAAGTTTGCCCCAGATCGCCATCACCATTGGCAGTCGTCGCTCTTGTGCATCAGAGGGAGTTTCCCACCATAGGATTAGTTTGATACTAAGACGGTGGTGGATTCTGCAATTAGTTTGCTCTTAGCTGGACTTGTTGATCGAAACGCCAGACTCCTTCTCAGCTGGGACACCCTGCCGGAGGATGGTTCTCCCACTGTTCATCGCAGCCCGACACCGAGGAACACCCAGCCACGATAAGGTGGTAAACCGTTAGGAGGTCTACACAAATTATAGAATGTATTACAAACAAACAAGGAAACAACTTTACATTGAACGCTAGGGTTATCTCAGATTAATTGATAACAAGCGACAAACAAAAATATAACATAATATGTTCCGTCTCTATTGAAAACTATACAAAGCGCAACGGAGAAACTTCGAAATTATCCTAACGTTCTTGGAAAAAGCACTTTAACTATACAGATATTTTTTTATTAGTCGCATTATGCTCGAATAACCATCAGTGAACGTGAAACCTCACAGAATTTTAAATAATCTCATACATCTCTAAGACAAGCCGATGAAACTACATGGCGATGAGAAAAAAATGTTACATCAATTGAGAAAATGACTCCAAAATCGTGCTTTACAACAGGAAATGCTATAAAAAATGCAGCTGAGCGATTCACTCTACTGGAAGAAAAACAGCACATAAATACATTCAAAAATGCTAAAAGAACCGAAACAAAAAAAGACCCAGTGTTTTATTGTTTTATCTGTTTGGTTTACAATGATGCTAACAAAGAGCTGACGATATTCGCAATGGACAGACGATCGCATTAGTTTCCAAAAAGATGCTGAAGGCGCAAAAAGCAACGTAGGAGATGATCATCGCCAAACCTGAACAGGATGAAACGTAGAGTACGGCACATGACAGAAAATAAAAAAAGGATAAAACTCTCGGCGTTGATCAGTCTCAGAGGGATGCGCCGTGCATTCGACTGAGTATCGTTGGAGGTGATTGAATGTATATCTGGCCTTTACAATAACTTGCAGTGGCCTACCAATGTAGCGAGCCAATGCTACTATCCTCCCAGACAAGTCTGATACCAATATGCCAACCCCAGTAAGATGAAAAGCTTAGTGGGCAATGGGCGCGAGATCGATTTCAAGCGTGTGTTGCAGGGCACCCCGACCACTGCGCCACAAGCCCTCTTTGGCAGAAAATAGCAACTTTATTATTTATTTCAGTTTCTCGTCTCCAATGCCCACGAAGGCTTTCTAAGCTTATGTGTAGCTTCGGTTTCTGCTTGAGGATTTTCAATTCATTTTGAACGTCGTAGAATGCTGATAGAGCAATTCTGCCTGGAGTCTTGAGATGGCCGAGCTGGAGCGTTCCCAATTGGATTGCAGAAAGCGATTTTTCTCCAAACAAGTTCGGTACCAATTTCCCGACTCCGGAGTAATGAAGGGCTTGGCTAGGTGGGAGCGGAATCGAAGTAGCGCTACATTCGTGATGACGGGCATCACTACCGCTGTGCTATCCGCTCCATAGAATAACAGTAGGAGCAACAAGATAACATTACGATAACCTTCGCTCTCACTGAGCTACATTTACTGCGAATAAGAAAATCTGCAGGAGGTTGTCTTAACGCGTTAGATTTGTGCTTTAATTCTAGGTATTTTAGAAAATAGATGTAAGCATAGCATTGTAGCCTAAGATGAATCTGTGATACACGGGCTTCTTGGTGCGATCCTGATCACTTTGTCAAGTTTCAAGAGTAGCTTTCTTTTAACCTCGGCATTGATCAATAATGCACTGCTTTCTTGATGAATAAACACGTGGTTGGTATCTATTAATAGTCAATAGCTGACGTTTCCGCAGGTTCGTCATCTTCAGAGCCAGGAAAGGTCACCAGAAAGGGGAAGGAGGAAGAATCCTTGGAAGTGGGGCGGCAAGCAGCCATTTGTAAAGACTAGAAAATTGTAGCTTTTCGGGATAGGTGTAGAGGAAAACCAGGAGTGCAAGCAATAATTCTGGAGACAATAAGGGCCCGATTATTCTGCCATTTATGTCCAATAAGATATGTCCGGATGTAAAATGCCGCTTGAGAAGCGCCGGGCTAGAGAATTTGGTAACAGTGACTGAAATACCACTGGACACTCTAGGACTCCAGTTAGTAATCGTCTGTCTGAGTGCATTTGTAGACTGCATATTTTGTATAATATTCTCGAACGGTAAAGACGGTGATTGTATGAGTACGGATATAATGTACTTAATCTCTTGTAAGGCGTATGGGGAAGAATACGGTAGCGAAATGGATAGACCACTCTGCGTCCGTATAAAAGGACACCTAGTAGATAAATTTAAATTGAAACGAAATACTGCATTAAGACACATATAGGACAGAGAAACTTAATCAGGTAGATTTTCTAGCAAAAGTCACTATTCTTGCAATGAAATCCAAAACACCAGCGTTTAAAGCTGTTGATGTGTTCCGGATCAATTCTAAAAATCTAAAAAGAAGAGCAAGGAGAAATGTCTTGTTATCACGCGTGACTTCACGCCATACCTTGGGCTGATTCCTAAAGCGGAGTCAGGCACATTCCTCATCCATGTAGTACTCTGTGCGGCTGGTCTTCACCAAATAACTGGAAGGCTTACAACGAGCAAAGTAGTGAGTGTTTAAAAAAAGCTGTTTATTACGCAGATAGAAATTTGTTGTGCGTTTTGTCTGCTGGGGTTATAAAAATGTTTCGCTGAGTAGACTGCATGTCAATTTAACCTTTCTAAGCGGTGAAGAAGGCGAAACCGCCGATACGTCAGCTATTGTCTGTTAATAAATGCTGTAATACTAACCTTCGCACTTTTTAACTCCTGAACTTTCAGACCATCGAGAAATCGAAGAATTAGTCTCAGAATTGTGTGGGGCATATAAAAAATATTTCTTCAAAAATTTTTTGTATTATTGAACTCACACCAAGTTGGTATAAAAAGACATAGTAAGGTTGGTGTCGGCCACTGTGCCGTACTAAGTTAACTTTTGCCTTATAGAGCATCATCAACCAAAACTTAGCTAATATCTTTCCAACAATCAGGAATTGTGCAGAAGGCGGCTAGGAGTCCCTTCTAACAAGTATGCTAACATCTAATTCCAAAAAACTCCGCAGTCACAGGTGAGCAAACACTCCCCCAATACCAGTTGCTACCGTATCACCGAAAGGGAGAAAAACTTAGAGAAAGTGAAGCGCCTTTTCCAGAAACGTGGCAAATTTCGTTTTCCTTCAGCAAATCAAACCAACTGCACGGTTTTAGTGTTAGTCAGATATGAATGGTGGGTTTTCTGAAACCAGCTCGAGTCATTCCATGTTTCGTTGGTTTATGGATAGTGTAATCGAGACAGATGGTGAATAGTTTTGAATGGGATCATTTCCCTTTCATTGTAGGCATAAAAGATTTACGAATAAAGGTGATATAGTTTAACAGTATTACCGAACTACAACCGGTATCTGTGAAATTTGAAGAGCATGCAACTTGCCAATTTGCTTCTTGTAAACTCTCATAAAGCAGTGATTTCCTCTTCACTGAACTCATATGGAACCCATGCAATGCATCTTTATATGGCATATTTACATTGATATTGGTTAGGAAAACTTTTTGATAGCAGCCTATTTAGTAGTCGTGCCGATAGTAAGAAGGTTATGGAAATCATTTTTATCGAAGACTGTTGATGGCACCGTTTTGTGGCTGTTGCAGAGGTTGGCAGCAAAGCCAGCAAATCGGAAACTATCAGTTATAAAACAACTTTTCATATAATCATCGATTTTTGCAACCAAAAACCGTAAGCTTATCAAGGAAAGAATACGTATCGTTTCCTGTATTTGCACAAAGATAGAAGGATAAGCTGTTTACCGAATTTTTTGTCCATTCGCCATCGGGATAGTGCTACGGCGAGAACCAGAAAGACGAGCATTATGAACAATATCCCAACACTGCAGATAAGACCATTCGAGATCACCGCAACTGAAAAACCCGAAATAGGACAGAAAAAAATTATATTTGCTAAAAAATGAAGGGAAAACTATTTTAAGAGAAGTATTAGGAATACGGTAGCACAGAAATGTAAAGCTAGATTTCAAGAACTCTGGCAGACCGATTCGATAGCTGAAACAGCTCATCTTAATTCTGAGTAGTTCTGAGAACTGCGACTGAATGGAGTTGAATCTTTTTTGCAACAGACCTATCAACACGATTGAGAGTGGAAGGGAATTAACAAGGAGATGAAAATCTAATAAAATCCTCCTTCCTAGTTTTTTCATCTTTATCGAGCCCGTTTTTCTCTAGACATTTTTGAAACTTCAAAGAAAAAATCTCGAGCACTTAAGCTACGAATAATCTGGAGCTCATGCACATACTATGGTTCAGAACGAAATTGAGGTGAATCGAAGTTAAATTCCCTCTCTACAGTATCCTTCACAAACTACGATGTAATTCCCACCTGATGGAAAAGCATCATTGGTTTTCCAAAACAGTGCGACTATGAAGAAAAGCAGCCAGGGAATCGGAAGTCTGAAAAATTATTTCAAAATTAATAACAAAGAACAAATGGGTATTAAAGATGACGGTGACACCACTTTTTGGTGCTACAGTATGTGATTTTTTCTAAATTTAACTACAGATATGCTGATCGGTAGTCTATGAAGGACCGTCACAATTTTGATTCGGTCCATTGAGTACTCAAATGCGTACTGAACAACTGATTGAATACTGTAGACGGTAGGAACTGACCTAAAAAATCTTTAGTGATGTTTTACTTACCCTACACAGATGTCGAAGAGATTACTACCGATTGAGCTTGACACAGCCATATCACCCAGACCTTTTCTAGCGACGATCACGCTGTAAGGTAGAACTTCTTGAGAAAATGGAAGGGAAACCACTTAGTGAACGACATCATAAATTGTTTAATCCAAAACTATGAAGAAGGAAAAAGCAAGCACTCTTATAGTAATGTTATGGATATTATTTAAGAAACTTCGTCTACCATTGGGAGACATAACTGAAAGGTAAACACTACTTTATATCAAGAAAGAATCTTCACTATATCTGAAAAAACTTCTGGTTTACTGTAACTCTTAAAAACGTTTTACGAGAACTGCTGCAACAGTAAGCTTATGTTCGAGTCCACATTGTATCGTTGACTTGAAGGAAACGACAATACTGCCACTTTTTTACTCCATTTATTCCACCGGTGGTGCGTGTGGCATAGTGGTATGGTAGGAGGGACTCTGCAATATACACATGGAATCGATCCCCGCGCTCACAGCCCACCAAGCCTTCCATTCCTCTGGGTACAGCAAATTGGTACGAGACTTGTCTCGGAGGATAGCAGCACTGGCTCCATAGATCGGTAGGCCACCGCGAGTCATTGGAAGGCCAGATATGCAATCAATCATCTCCAACGGTGCTTAATAAAATCGAATGCATGGCGCATCCCTCAGGGATTGATCAACAACGAGAGTTTTATCCTTTTTGTTTTTTTATTTCACTAGCATCAAGGCAGATTGTTCGAATTTAAGTGGCGATGAGACGATAATTGTTGTTAGAGCCAAAAACAAACCAGTGCGCCAAGGAGAGAAAGAGAACAAGTAAAATATAAGAAAGTAGTCGCGTTCAGGTGTTATAAACTGACATTTTTCTTACTAGTTATTATCCAGTCTTTATACATGTATGTATCTTATTTTTATCTACTTTTACGGCTGTACTTTCCATTTTTGCATTTTTTTTTTCGTGTCGTATACCTTGTGATCAGATCTGGAATACTGGTTCCTGCTGCTAGGATTGTTAATCCCATAATCTGTAAGGAATTCGTTACATTTACGACTTCGAATTGTACATCAACATTGGAAAAACTAGTACTAACCTCGGTTGAAATAGTGAACGTCTCACCGATGGTGTTTGCCCACCAAACCATTAAGTAGGAGAACAACGCAATCCACAGCACCGATCCGATGAACGTGATCGCAAACAACGAACGCCTCGCCTAAATGTCCATTGGAGATCCGTGTAGAAAAACTATTTACTTTAATAGTACTGCAACGTACTACGATCTAATTACGTTTCCAATCGCCAAAAAACTAACCGCACCAGTATCTAGAAAATAGGTATTGATTTTAACTCCATGCTTACGGTACAGTAACTCCGTCCTTTCAAATAGGTACAAGTTGTTTATGTATCGTAAAATTTTTTCTGAATTTCTGTATTTTCCTAATTTTTTGAGTGTTTCTTCCCACATCGATTAGAAAAAGTATAGTTAACAAATAAGTTACGAGATACAACGACGATAATGCTGAGATATTTGTGAAATTCGGACCCCAGGCCTGTTTCGAACCAGCGATCACTTTCGAGGTGCTCATTTGTTACCTTTTGCATCATTTAAGCCCTTCCTCTGCTTACCTCTCGCCCAGTTTTGTATTTCACATAATACCTTGCCATGAAAAAAAGTAATAGGCGGCAAATAAAAAGTCAACTTATGAAAATTTCAAAGCAGGAAGTTACTTTTCAAAATCCTAGTTGAATATCATCTGCACAAGCAAACATCAAATAGGATCATATGGTACCAAAAAGAGGAAGGAGTTTCTAGAGTTTCTTAGAGCTAATAGTTAGCGTTTCAGAAACCCTTATCGGTTTTGTTGCTAGTAAATCGATATTTTTAATGTCAAGAGAAAGAATTATGCGATAAAAAATGATTTTTTTTCACTTACCGGGTTTCGAACATCCGGAAGTGTAAAGGATAATGGAAATGTGATCGGTGCTAGTAGAACGAAAATGAAACGCTTCAGTGGAGTTTCTGGCCATGATAAGTCTAACGGCTCCTCCTGCTCAACATTGAGTATCGACAACTAAACAGTAATTAGTACGATTAATAAAATTGTTCTCATTACTATTGCTACTATTATTACAATGAGAAGAGGCCAGTGATGCAGTTATTAGGTAGCAGGGTTTTGGTTCGACCCACTCTTCAGTTTTCTCTTCAAGTCAACGTGTTAGCACTTCAGCTCGGCCATTTCCAAGACTACAAGGAGAATTGACTGGACCAGCATTACACGACATTCATAAAGATGACGAAATCCTTAGAAGACGGCCGAAACAACCCACGAAATGTTCTAAGACCTTCGTGGGCTGTGAATGCGAGGACAACGAATCGAATGCGAGAAGTGCTCCGATCCACACAGCATATCCGATGAGAAGTTATCTCAAAAAGAAAGTACTATTACAACATGGATGCTTAAACCTATGGTTAGGTATACAAAAATAAACAACTTGTCTAAAGAGTAAAGAACTACATATGTTTAATCACACGTAATCACCATAATAATCAAATGATTCACTTTATTTTCAGTTGTACGAGTTCTTGCTTGCAATTTAGCACAAGTAGATCGATGAGTCCTTTGCAAAGCTTTCTGGATTCGATTGGCAATTACAACTGATTGACTGACTGATTGGTCGATTTACTGATTAGTTACCGGCACGAAACATGGTTTACTGTGAAGGTATTTAAATAGCTGCGGCCATTTAAGTAACATATCGAAATTACGGCGAACTACTTTTTGATAAGTACGTAACATTTAGGGCTCCTGTGGCGCAGTGGCCCTAGGCTCCCGGCAGAACGCACATGGAATCGATCCCTGCACCCATCACCCACCAAGTCTTCAATCCCTCCGGGCTCGACAAATTTATACCAGACTTGTCTGGGAGAGCAGCAGCACTAGTTCGATACATCGGTAGGCCACCGCGAGGCCACATTGTAAAGGCCAGATATGCATTCAATCACCTCGAAACGATGCTTAGTGAAGTCGAATGCATGATGCATTCCTCAGGAATTGATCAACGTCGAGATCTTTATCCTTTTATTCTTTTACGTAACATTTAAAACCGAATTATGCCAAGTATTTGAATGCATCTAAACCATTGCTGATTCTGGAGTTTGAGAACCACTCGAATTGTCATGTGAATCAATAATCGAATTTTCGGTCGATCTATCGTAAACTGTAGTTCAGATGTTCACCTTTTCGGTATTCATTGATTTATTGGCGGTTTCAAATTGTGATGATTGGTCATTCAATTTAGGCAGGCCATTATGGACTGGTAGAGCCTAAAAAGCAAATGAATTATCGAAGAAATCGAAATAATACACAAAAGTGAGTCTTGTTTAAAAAATACACAACAATAATATTTTCATTGACGTCTTCACTTATATTTGTTGCCTATTCTTTGCCCCCTTCGGGATCCATGAGAACACAGTTCGGTAGAGAAGCACAAATGGGTTAATCATGAGGAACGGGCGACAGACGAAAGAAAAAATAGACGAAAAGAACTGTAGAGTGAACTCCACAAGAATCCAGACGTCTCCTAGGACAACCACCTACACGATGTGCGGACCTGTTCGTAACCAAAGTCAAACAGCTGTACCCGCAGCTGCACTTGTTCTAGAGATCACGGCGTGAGACATGGTACCGACCAGTATGCTCGAATCAGACCACAACCACGGACGACGACTGCGAAGCACAGAGACGAATGGAAACGTGCTGAAGTCCGCACAACGCGTGAAGACGGGCCGTCCGGCTATTCCAAGTAAGAGGTGTGAGTGAAACTCGGAATCTGAGTAGAGATCCGAACCCGCTATTACCCCTAGCGGATGCTGACGCTCTATCCGATGCAGCAACCGATCCTTGCTTGGCGTCTCTTGCAGCCAATTTTCTGCTCTAACGGTGCCATCAGCAATCATCCATTAACGGGAATGATCTATGAGGCATAAATCGGCACTGAGCACATTTGATCTGAAGGTGCAGTCGAAATAACAGTATCTTCACTTTTATTTAGCGACCATTCTTTTTTCATTGCAGTTTACTATATGAAGTACGACCACAAGGGCGCTGACATATGAACGAAACTCGGAATCTGAGCTGCACTCCGAAGTTGTCATGTTCCTTATTGGCGCTCAAGCAAGGGAAAAGCAAAGCAAAGTCCATGATTGCTCTGGTGGGCAATAGGGTGGTTCTGCACTTGGTGCAACTGGTTGCAAAAAATCAAAGTTGACGGCGTTGATTCAGAGATCGTTTTTACGTACACAAAAACCTGTTGCGGATAGCAGTGATAGTAACAGCAATAAAAATGATAATAATGCAGATACAATAGTAGAATTACCTTCGATGAATTGGCGGCCGATTGTAGTGGCGTTACCCGATTACCATGGCCATCTACTGATGCGCTAACCGTTTTGATATCGGCTTTATCTGTATGATACGGTGATCGTACAAGACTGAGATCGAGATTTGAAAACATTTTCATGAATAATGAATACAGTGGTTCATTTATTTTAGGCGTAAAGGAAAATACAAGTACAACGCATCCCGAAAGCGTAAGGAAATGATTGAAGCACTTTCTATAAAAGGAAACTCTTGATTTTGTTTCTATTCTTCGAATGCAACATTGGAGGAAACATTAGCGATTTCGCCAAAACCGTTCCTTTCTCTTTATTTGTGAGCAGTTTCTTCTTTTTTCTTTTTTGTCTATTTTCCAATTGTTATTAAGAAATTGTTTGTCTGTTATCGCTATTTGATGGAAGATCTTCACATTATTTGGAACGGTAAAGCCATTCTCGCTAAAATTTTTGACTTAAAAAACAAACGAGGGAAAAAAAGACGGAAAATATGCAACGTCGATTCAATTGCTCAGAAAGCTACGATGCCAATATCAATGGCGATTTTTTTCTTTTCATCTAAACTGACTTATTAAAAGTAGCAGGTTCAGTTCCAGAACGTTCTACACTGCAGTTTTTCTATAGCATATTTTTTAATTAGTAAAACAACTACCGGTTTTGATGAAGATCTTGTCTGACGAATTCGCAGCGACCGTCTTGAGTTCAGTTTGCTGATGCAGATGCACGTCATCTAAAGAGCTGTCCGTCTACAGAAAGGCTGAACTCGATTAAAAATGAAGTGTTCTAAGAAATACTTACATCAGTAATATTGCTGCTATCATCACCCACCGGTGGGCAATAATCAAGAAAGTTTTGTTCAAGCCGAATTCGAAGTGTTTTTGAAGTTCATTAAATTTCATTTTGAAGTTGAACTACATTTCTTATATCGCTTTTATCTATCACTCTCACCATTTTTCTTTCGTATTCATCAACTTCTCGAACTTAACATAGAAGGATGAAAAAAGGAAAAATGGTTTTTTGGTTGGGATTCACGAAGAAAGACATTTTTTATGTTCAAAGAACGTTCTAGAATGTTCTCCATTGTATTCAATTTTACTTAATGTTCACTTAAATATTTCTCTTTATAAAATTTTTCGAAATGCAACCACAACGTTGCTGAGATATTTGCAAAACTCTGGACCGCAGGTGTCTATGGTGGGGAACGAACGCG